>JAHWFP010126903.1:0-15232 GCA_023313725.1 Lithobius niger
CCCCCCCCCCCCCCCCCCCCCCCCCCCCCCCCCCCCCCGGTTCAGAGCGTCACCTAAGTGAACGCTCTGATCCCTTTTTTTCTGATTACCGTTCCCATGTCACGTTGCCTCTGTTAGGCGAATTAACAACCAAATTGCTGGAAAAATAAATACAGATGCAAACCTATGTACGTTGCGTTTTAGACTTGTATGTCAGACTGCGTGAGTGGGGAATCGAACCCACGGACCTTTGAATCCAAAGCCCGAGGTCTTACCGCTGAGCCATAGTGACGCAGCGGTAGGACCTCGGCCTTTGGTTTCAGAGGTCGTGGGTTCGATTCCCCGCTCAGGCAGTCCGACATATAAGTCCAAACGGCAACGTAAATAGGTCTGCATCTGTATTTATTTAACTCTTGTTGAGCCTTTGGCTTTCCGTCTTTTGCTAGAAAAATGTGTTACGTAATTTGTGTACACTCCCTCAGTTAAAAAAAAAATGCCATGCTTTTTTGGCCAAATTTGACCCTTTTTCCTGGTTTGATGGCGGGTTTCCATTTCATTTGGCTGCAAAAATGTGAAAGAGATCACGTGGAAAAATTGTAACGAATCAGATTATTTAGTACGGCAGTATAGTTCAAAAGTTATCGTGGACAGACAGACGGTGATTTTCAGTTTCGCAGAAAATAAAACTGATTTAAGATTTTTCTCCGAAACGGGCCAGAATTCCTGTTTCGCAAAATTTCGTTTCGCCGAATCAAAATATTGTTTGAAAATTTAACATTGGCGAAGTTAAAGGAGTGGAAGAAATTTTTTGATTAGTTGCGATTTATGATGTCATGTTTAGCCGCAGCAAGCGAGGCAGCATGAGCGAAGCCCATAATTTGGGGGGGGGGGGGGGGAAAATTCTGCGAAACGGGACGTGACCGGACAGGCACCAGGGCCGCTCAAATGACGTAACGCAAATTTTGCTTTTTAACCAACCTGCCACCTCATTTGTCACATTCTATTACAGCATTTTCAACAGCCCACCCCCTCCCCGGACACGTACTATTTTCAGTCGATGAAGAGGGAAAATAATTTCGATCTTCTTATTTAGGCTGGTTGTGAAGATAGAAAAAGTTATTGAATTGGCAACATAAGCTTGTTGCCAATTTTGTTCCAAGGTGCTGATGAACTTAAAGGTACATTCCTCCCGTTTGGCTTAGTGTTTTGCAACATTAAGTCAAACGCATGTGAATGTTGCAAAGGCATTCATTTTAATGTTTTTTCCTTCGCGAGAGGCGGTTTTGCTACATTCACTCTAACCTGTATAAATGTTGCAAAAACTATTACACGAATGTGAGGTATGTCTTTAAAAAAAAATTATTGGAGACCACGTTTTTTGGAGTACATCGATATTTTATAATATGCTTGGTAAAGAAAAAATTCTGACTTCAAAAACTGCTTTTCCATTCCCCCTCTACGAAAATGTCACAACCCCCCACCATTGCGTGATGTCACTTACGGACAGATATGATGAGCAGCACAGGATGAAAAACTCCTTTGCCACATTTCGCACCGCGTCTCACCCTCCTGACCTATAAAGACTCAGGACCGCCATTTTGTTTCTCGTTTTTCACGAAAAATCAGCATTTGCGACATTTACAGAGATTTTGCTGATAATTGTAGCAAAGGTGTCCCGCAGGAAAGAAAATCAGTACTGTGGAAGCCAGAACTCTTTAACTTTCTCTCCCACCGTTGTTGGCGTTTAAGCGTTAAAAATCTCAAACATCTTATGGATTGTTATTTTAATCTGCATTTTCACCACCCACCCCTTCTTCCGCTCTGCGCTTAAAATTAAAATTGGGCAACCGCCAAAGAAAAACACTGCTTTTAAAGGTACACTCGGCCTGCCTTTATAACCGCCACGCCCAGATCGCCATCCGTGCATTTACTAGCGCTAAGGTCGGCTGGGGTGGAACGCAGCGAGGAGCGTAGCTGCTGTCTCAGTTGGCTTTGGGAGTAGTACACGAAACAGCATCAAGTTAAAGATTGTGTCGTCACAAACCGGAATGATTCTCGTATTTTAACACCACAATTTATAATTTTCTATAGGCTAGTGTCTTATAATTTTGCTTCGGCGATCTCTAATGGAAAATTAATTTAATTTTTACCGCATTAGTCTTTTAGATTTTTGATCTCATGGTAATTATTAGAAAATTAGTACATGCACACACAGAGATGAAATGTCATGATTATCGTTAAGTGCGCAAAGCATCATATACTGCCAGACGCAGTAAATAAAGTTAACAATTATTCAACAGAAAATCTCCTAGACGCCACAGTTTAAAACGGATTTTTACCAAGGGATTGACTAACGGTAAGGAAATAGACCTTTGGGGCCGTACTTGATGTGGAGGATCGAGAAAAATGGCGTTGGGAGGTATATCCCTTTAAAAAAAAGGTTTCAAGGTATTATTTCATCAGTTGAATATGCGAGTCCAGTTTTCAAATAAAACACGATGAAGTAATAATACTGCAAACAAAATTCGTCAAGTGTGCCGTTCGAAGGTTAAATGAAAACTAGAACATTGCTACTTTCGGTAGCAATGTTCATCAAGTTTTCATTTAACGTCCAAAGTGTTTTTCGGTGCGATTAAGTTGGCGAATGTTTTGGTATGTTGATATTACTCCTTTGAAGGGCCGAACCATTCGGAACTTGGCGGCCCCTTTTACCAGTTTTGGTTTTTGATATGATATCAGTCCTTTTTTTTAAATTGTGTATTACACTCAACTCCACTACCGCGCAGATGTGCAATAAAGTGGCACGTCAACAAGAAATTGGTTTTCAATACTATGCTACTACCTTTTGCGTAGAGGCCGAACCATTCTCAACTTAGTCACCTCTTTATATGTTTTTGGTTTGGTTTTAATTTTGTTGTAATTTGTTTTATTTCGTTAGTTTTGGTGTGTTGATATCACCCCTTTGAAGGGCCGAACCACTCTCAACTTGGTAGCCTCTTCACTAGTTTTGGGCTTTGTTTGTTTTACTTTATTTTTAGAGTTGGTTTATTTTTCGTGAATTGGACGTGAATATAATTTCTTTGGCAACGTTGTTTAGATTTATCGTGCTACACTAGTGTGTGTCAGTATACACGTTGTCATTGTCCAAACTTTGGCTGTCCAATGAGAGACGATGCCGACAATACTAACAATGGTTATAACAATATTTTCGTACTTACGCGCCATCCCACGCCATCCTCGTTACACCCCTAGGCTCCAAACCATAAAAGGTACGCAGTTCGTATCATACTGCAGCCATTTGTTCAATTTCACAGCTGGAAGCCTTCCCGTTATCTCTGTATCGATGAATAATCACCCTATGGAAATTAACTTGGGGATGAGCGGACTAGAATTAGCTAGCTAGTAGGTAGTTACACATTTTCAACGTTATTGAGGGTCAGATTTTGCATTGAAAGCAACTTAGCTGGCATTCCTACACGAGTTAATTTTTGTCAGGTGGGTCATTGCTCTTGATTTCAACACAATTTAAGCTTTTGTACCGCATTATTATTTTTCCCCAAGTACCTGAAATGTGCCCAACTGTGCTTCAAGATATAAGACACTCTCGCTATGGCGCCTCGCTACAATGGTTTACAACCTCAACAATTGAATTGATGTGATGTTTGTTATGATGATTGTTTTCTAACTTGGCGCCTAGCGTGTGTCTAGATATAAAATTGTTAAAATGTACGTGGATAAAAATTGGTGATTGGTGATTCTTAGGGCTTCGGGCAGATGACCAGGAGTGGTTAACGCTCGTTAAATCCTTTGAATCCTTTGTGAGAGCGTAATTGTTAGAGTGTGGTTATTGTCAGATGGCGGCTCACTAACAGACTGCGACTGTTAACTGTGACGAGCTTATACATGATTTCAGCATACTGGTGTAAATTCCCCATGCGATAGAAATCGTTGGAATCAGGTGTCTTGGGTCCAGTAACGAATACTAAACCATTAAAGTTTGGGAAGGTGTCCTTTGTGTAGAAAACGTGCCCTCAATAACGTTGATTTGTGTTACTGGCTAGCTACTAGCTAACGTCAGAGCTCCCATGTTAATTCTCATAGAGTATAAAAACACGCCTACAGCTCGTTAGGAATTGCATATCTAAATTTTGGCATATCAAAATGGGGGTTGCAGCTAGAAGCACATGGCCCTGACGTGGCGCGTAAATGCAAAATTATTGTTGCAACCATTGTTTGAATTGTATCAACAGTCTGTTATGTCATGTTTAAATGTTATACGCGCACCGTTTCAGTACTTATGTACCGCAACAATTCACTCGAGTTTTAACAAAATAACTATTCTTGCAATTATTTAACTGTTTGCTTCGGGCCAGGGCCCTAATAAACCCAATCAATCAATCAACGACAGCGTAAATAAACTAACCTTGGTTGCTGGTTGGATACCGTTCAGTGAGTTTTATATTATGTGATATTTGAAAGGGAAATATTATGTGATCAGTGAATGTTATAGTATAGTATAGAATAGTATAGTATAGTTACTTGAATACACCAAGGTAGCTAAACTACGAAAGTTGCAACAGAAAAGAGACTGGGAATCTATCATTTCCAGGAATATTTTAAATACAATGCAGGTCGTGAGCACAGGGTCCAGTCAAGTTGGATAAAAGAAAATATTTTCAAATAAGTATGTCTTAGTAATGTGCGGGGTTTAATTTTACGGTAGACATATGCTATAGTGTGATGCCAGTACGTAGACGATCGGCCAAGTAGATGCTTCATTGCCTCGGGAGGAGCAACTGAAGGGGGGTGCGCTGATTGAGTGAGCGAAGCGAACGAAAATCAGCGTTTGTTAGCCAGTGCGCTCAAAAATGGGATTGAACAAACTTAAGCATGTGAAACATAAGGCATACAATAAACCAAATCGTGTCAATTTGTCAATGTAACGGCTAATTGGGCAATGGCAAATGTGAAAATTATGAATGAGAAAATGTATCCACATAAAATACCTCCAGACAAAAAAGGTAGAGGTAACGATTAGACCGTGATGGGATTCTTTGTATTCACAGGCCTATGAAAGTTGTGACATTCACCCAAAACCAAAACTTACACAGGAGAAGCCGCCAAGTTTCCAAAAAGGGTCGGCCTTTGAAAGTAGTGGTATCATTTAACCAGGGAAAGGCCGCCAAGGTTAATCCTATTAGCCAAGTTAATCGCACCGAATAATACTTTGGACGTTAAATGAAAACTTGAAAATTGCTACCGCTAGTAGCAATCTTCTAGTTTTCATTTAACTTTCGAACTATTAGTATAAAAAATCATCAATTTTTACCCGCGTACATATTAATTATACAATCCTTTTGTTACTTCACACTTGACGTTTTTGTTTGTAATCCGTGTACCTTTTTATGGCATGCACGAATGTCGTCTAAAGACTGGAAAAACTGGAATTAATTTCAATCTAGCAGCACGCCCATCAAGTTCAGATTGTTGGATTTCCACGGCATCTAATTGTTGGCGTCTAATTGTTCAGGACATGGTCAATGTTAGGGCGAAAGCTAGCTACTGCGTTTTCTGTTGTTGAATACTAAATATTCATGCGATAGAAGGTTTGGAACTTATATAGATCGACGGGGTTAACCGAGTAGACAACAGAAAGTCCTGTTACACTGTCCATAAAGAATTTTAATACGAAAAAAGTACCCCAACATCGTTGATTTCATGCTAATTACTTATTACTACTACTACTCCTAGCTAATTCCACTCCGATAAAATAATTGATGTGACCGGTATGTTTGAAATTTGACATTCAGTTCACGTTTGACTCCAATAGGTGCCTTTTACGGTTTGACATTTGGGGATGTTTTAAATTTAAAGATTGTAATCATTTGTAATGCTATTATTAAAATAACAAGCGGAGTCGCCCTCTTCGCTCGCTCATTGCGCGTTATTTCGCTACGCTTGAGGAGCTTTCAATCTGCAACTCTGTGCTGCTGATCGACATTCCATGTCTAAAACGATCAAGCAAATCGTCAGAGTGCAGTACCCGTTTTTCGTAAGGCTTCACAGCATAAACAAATGCTAACCATAAATCATTCCAACAGTACGTACAGTTACGTACGCGTCGATCCATGTTTCCAGTAATTTCTTTGATTCCAAGAGCATCACAAAATCATGTGCTGATTATTTCGACGCAAACTAATTTAATTATTGCTCACAGTTCGTCCATCACATTTCTAAGCGCGCCTACATTTCATCTATATATCATTCGAAACATACGATTTGTTTGTTTGCGCATTTGTACGTCTTCTCCTCCAAAATTAATCCTCTATTATTTTGATTTTTCCATGCATCAAGTCAGTTAATACAAAACCTCTTTTACGACCTAAACTTAATACGTCACTCTTTTAGGTGCATCGTTCGCTCATTCCAGATCGTTTCCAGATCATCTCTTCGCTCCAGGAGGCTTTCATGAACAAACTATGACGTCATGAACAAACCTCATGAGAGTTTAAAAAAAACTTTGACGTTATTTTTTCAGGGTTTTCGCGTTTTTTAGGGTCATAATATCAAGTTACAGCGATGAAAATAGGCCTATCCGAAGTGCAATTTAATTATCTTTCGTTTGCCCTACTGTCATGTTTGTACGTGCTTTGGTTCCAGAGGAGTAGAGGTACAAACAAACACACACACGCACATTATCTACATCATTAAGGACGTACGATGTGCGCGCGTGTGTGTTTGTACTTCTCCTCCGGAACCAAAGCACCTGTAAAGATGCGAGTAGGACCAAACGAAAGATAATTAAATTGCGCACAGTATAGGCCTATTTTCATCGCTGTAACTTGATATTATCACCCTCAAATATGCGAAAAACCCTAAAAAATAACGTCAAAGTTTGTTTTTTTAAACCCTCTTCATGTTTGTTTATGACGTCATAGTTTGTTCATGAAAACCTCTTCGAGCGAAGAGAGATAATCTGGAAAAGGATGCACGGAGGATGTATTTTGCATCACACCACGTATACATCTTAAAATCGGTTTTAAACTAACTGACTTGATGCAGGGAAAAATCAAAACAATAGATTTGGTTTTAACACGGTGTCAAAACATTCATGTTTCTGAAGCAAGGAGGTGCGTGGATTGAACGAGCAAAACGAGCGATTTCCACGTAAAGTAAACCTTTCCAATGTGTGTCCCGCTTTGCTCTATCAATCTTTCATCTCTC
The DNA here is from genome assembly GCA_023313725.1 of Lithobius niger. Classification (NCBI taxonomy): domain Eukaryota; kingdom Metazoa; phylum Arthropoda; class Chilopoda; order Lithobiomorpha; family Lithobiidae; genus Lithobius; species Lithobius niger. The sequence continues at coordinate 7,204 of JAHWFP010126903.1, forward strand.
ACCTTCGTAGGAGATTACAACTGACGTTCTGCAGATGTTTCTCCAAGTGAGGGATCATCAGAAAGTGAAGTGATAAGACGCCCAAGGAAAAATCTGTACTGAGCAGGACGTAAAGAACAATATTCTTAAAATAAGTAAAACAAGAAAACCCATATAAAGTGTATACTAACATAATTATTACAAGTGATGTGTGGTTCTTGGTGGTGACATTGATACAGTCACGTTTCTGAGGAAATGTTTGCGCTGATTGAGTGAGCGAAGTGAACGAAAATTAGCGTTTTCATCAGAAACAGCGCTTTTCTGATAAATTGCTTGATCTTTTGGCTTGACTCCTTGGACGTACAAAAATAATATTGACCTTCTCTCGAGATCACCGATATCGCATACTACGCTTGATCGTTTTTTATGTGTGAAGGGCTGTCTGTATCATACGTGTTTCCGCAAGAAATCTCCTCGAGCGCAGCGAGACGACGCGGAATGAGCGAGCGAAGCGAGCGACTCCGCTAGTACGTCCTTAATGATTTAGATAATCTGTTTTAAAATAATAATTGTCCTCCATAGCCTAGTAACAATGTTGCCTCGGTTAACTTATTGTTATATTGTAATTGTAACTTATCTAAAATAAATAAATCATCTCGTAGTCTACTAAACTGTTTAATTAAACCAAAGTAACGATTTTCTTCAGGCTGTTCAAAAAACTATTTACAATTATATTTTCATAAGGTGCTCACAATCAATACTTACATAAAGTAAAACCATGAAACAAACCAAAATGGGTGATATCATACAAACACCCTATAAGGGTAGAGGAACCATCAAGTTTTCGCCATAGAATGTAGTGATATCAGAGCCAAAATGGCTGCCTCCAATTTTTCCGTCCTAACCGTGATTCAATCTTAACTGACACCTCGGTGATTGTCTGTTAAGCTTGAGTGATCACGGTTCGGACCACAAACTTGGTGGCAGCCACTTTGGCTCTGATATCACTACTTTCTATGGCGAAAACTTGATAGGTCCTTTTACCGTTCTAGGCTCTTTGTATGATTTAAATTTACACCAAATGCCGAGTATTATTAAACTAATTCGTAATAAGGATAATGATTATGAATAGTCTATGCCTTGCGGCAGGCGTTTGCTGATTTGTATTAATTCGTAATTACAATGTTTAAAACAATTTATACGACGGCTGTGACGTCACGCTAACTCAACGCCATGCTAAATTTCCGTTGGTTAAATCCCGTTAACCAACACCGGAAGTGTGCGTCATCGCAAAAAGTGTGGGTTATCAAGTTACCCCACACTTTTGCCGATAACCCACACTTTTGCCAATAACCCACACTTTTGACACTTCCGGATCACGCGACCGGGAACGCAGACACCAAACAACCAAATACAGCTTGCAAAAAAAAAACGTAACGCAATAAAAACGTACAAAACGAATTACTTAAAAGGAATGAAATCCCATCCCAGAAAACTCGTACATGTCTGGTCTATAAGCTATTCACTCTGCGTTAACTCCCCCCACCCCTCCCTCCACAAACTAAAATGCAATGACCTTCATTCATACCGATACCCTATTATCGTATTTTTTAAACAATTCTCAAACTACAAACGCTCAAAATGAATTACATACCTTCCCAGAATGTCATTCTACCCCCGCGGCCTCTTATCGAAGTTCTATCATTCCGAAAAGCTTCGAAAACACAAGCGAGTTGGCCAGCATGAAATACGGCGAAACGATGCTTCATCTCCTTGCGCCGCCCGGGGCCCTGGACCCTCGAAAGGAGGTAGAGGACTCGTCGGGCTACCATCCACTCCACCCTCCATAAACTTAAATGGAGTGACCTTCATTCATATCGAGATATTTTCACAAAACACAAACACGTTTTAATAAAATAAGAGTTAGCTAGACGTCCCAACCGTGGCATAAAACAGTTATTGGCTAGAATCTCGCGGTTATTGATTTTTAACCAACGGCTGCGATCATTGTCCCGGCTCTCGTATGCAAAGGTCGAGGGCGTCAGCATACTCGAGCCGGGCCAATGATCGCAGCCGTTGGTTAAAAACCGATAACCGCTCGCTTCTAACCAATAACTATTACAAAACTGATCGTTCAGGGCCCCATAACTCCGGAATGGCTCTCGACCAATTGAAAAAGTGGTCTCTTTGAGGATGAACGGCAACGAAATTTGCGGCTTAGATCATGTTTCACAATTTACGTAAGTGCAGTACTTCTTTATGAAACGGTGGCAGAACTAGAAGAAGTGAACAATTTTTAAATTTACGTGTAGCTCCCTACTTTCCCTCTTGCACAGTAATGCCTAATTTTGTATATAAAACTACCTTCCATACTTATCTACGATCTGGCTAAGTTTGGTCGAAAAATACTGAATACGAACGGAGATACTAATTGTTTTAGTTTTGCTGGGGTGAGGACTTCCATCACATATTGGACTACAAACAAAAACGTCAAGTGTGCCGTTAAAAAATGGTTATATGATTGAAGTTTCACTTTACTTCTTAAAATGTGCACGGATTCATGATTTTTATTTGAAATAAGCAAATATACAAATGAGAAAATTGCATTTGTTCAAGTGCTGTTGTGCTTTACCAATTAAATTATTGTAAAAGCGCAACAGCACTTAAACAGGTGCATTTTTTTTCAGTTGAACATTTGCTTATTTTTTAACAAGTAAAGTGAAACTTCAATCATATAACATTTTTTTTACGGCATACTTGACTTTTTTGTTTGTAATCCGTGTATACCTTTTGTATGGCTATGGCGTAGCGCTACAATGGTTTATGTCCTCGACAATTGAATTGATGTGACGTTTGATCCCCAAATTGACGTGGACAAGTCATTGTTGGCAGTAATGTTTTTCATTTGCAAAGGTGTGAACGCGCAGTGATTGTTGCTGCCCAATTTGAAACAGTTCAGCTCAGCTCTGAAAGGCTGCATCTACGAAATAAATACGCCATTCTATCGTTTCTAGCTGCCAATTTCGAGGCCTATCTCGAAATTAACAACGTACCTTACTTTGGTTTAAAACTATATGCATTTAGCTGAAACATGGATTCTTTCGATCATTTAATAAGAGCCTTGGCCCGCAGCCGTACGCTCTGCAAACTTAAATACAAATACAAATACAAACCAAAACCACCAAAATACCAAATACAAACCAAAATACCAAATACCCAAATTCTTTCATTTTACCCATCAACAGTCAGCTGTTTAGCAAAGACATAACACATGCATGAACAATGGACCTGCCGTTTGCTGATTGGCAATGTTCCTAATTACAATTGGTTAAAACAATGTAAAACAATGAAGCTGAGGGGAGGTGCGGATTGAGGCTTACTGGCGCGTCGACAGCCAGGTCATTAGCACCAACCTCAGTCACAGTGTAGTGGTCGGAGTCCCGTAAATCCAGAATGGCTCGACAAATTGAAAATGTGGTCTCTTTGAGGATGAAGGCCGTGGACATTTCTAGCGTAGATCATGTTTCAGATTTTTGATAGCTGTAGTAGTTTTTTCTGAAACGGTGTCGCACAAGAACAAGAAAAAGAAGAACAACAACAACATTTGAACAGTTTGCACATATACCTGTGGCTACCTACTTTTACTCCTGCACAGAATTGCACAATTATTGGTATAAATTTACATTCCATATTTATCAACTATCTGAACATGGGTCATTGGAAAATATTGAATAGGAACGGAGATATTAATTTTTTCAGTTTTGCAGGAGTGCCACATTGTAGACGACAAGAGGGACAATTTAGCAGGAGAAATGCAAGAAGAAAACCCAGGATCTTTGCCATGCCACAATTGACATGAGCCCGAGACCCCACAGGGCCCTTCTCATCACCAAAATGCCAGGAAGTGTTTAGGTTATCAATAATATATTTTTAACACTCGACTACTTTTTTGGTGGTTGATTCAGCATTCTTCAATCAAGTCGTCTCTTTTACAATTATCACCCTATTGATGACGATCAGTTTTTTTTATCGGTTTTTAACAACGTTTAGCCTCTGAAACAGTAACATGACGCACACACACACCATTCATTATTTTACTACCGTGTTAAGAAGAAACAACGGTAAATTAAATTCAACACAGCAATAGGGTTACACGTGGACTAAACACTACAGAAATATTGCGGTATCAGCTGTAACCTTACATAACAGCGTATTCGTATTCCTTTCCTATTTTTCACTTCGCTTCAGTGAAACCTTACGTCAAACAAATTAGTTTATGTTTCGAATTTTTTTCACAGTTAAAAGCCAAGCAGTTAGTGAGTCGACTTGTCACAACAACACTACTCTAGCAATTGACTTGTAGTGCAACAAGTAATAGTTATTGGCAGCCTCTTACAGCAACAATAAACCTTGACACGCTGTTTTTCAAGCGACCGAGGAAGCAACAATGTTGATTCCGAGATCGATTCAAGGTTTATTTTTGCAATAAGAAGTCAACAACTGGCTTTTGTAGTCCTACATTGTTTCAAGCACGTGACCTTTAAAGGAATTTCTCATTTCTTTTGTTCGCCGAAGGAGCACTCGGAATCGAACAGAAATGCTTTAACAATGCTTGACAGGTATTCTATGAACCATTGTTCACAAGTGTGCCGGATAAGTGGGAAATGCGTTGATTCCTGCTGGAACTTATCACTCAATGATTAAAGACAGTATCTACTAACCAAAATCGTTCTTCTTTGCTTACTGCTGTTGTTGTTCGCTTTTAGGGAGCACGAACCCAAATTGGGAACTTATTAGCACACTTTTCAACAATGTTCCATACGAAGAACGGCATGACAAGTAGTTTAGAGTAGCAGTTTGTAACAATGAAACCAAAAAAGTAGGAGTACAAGTCGTTTCGAGTAAAAGTTTGCAACAATGAAATCCAAGAAAGTATGGGCACAAGTAGTTTTAGATAGTGATATTTTATTGAGCTTATTGGACTTTACACCACTCGCTCACTGTACTACGTGCTAACTAACCTACTTAACCTAACCAAATGCACAGCAAGAGGCCAAGATTCCCGGCTTCCCCCGCACTCCTATAGTCAGAATGCTTCGGGAGCAGTAGTTTTAGAGTAGCCTTTTGTACCAATGAAAACCAAAAAAGTAGGGGTACAGTAATTAAGCATCTCATCAACTTGGTGGCTTCACACGAATTAGTGTGTCAAGAACTCTAGATATCGGTTACTGTGGTTTTTTTTTCAGTTAGAGCTAAAAAAAAAAAAAAGGTGCGAACGATAGTTTCTAAACTAAATGTATTCGATAGAAAATTGTTATCTGGCTCGATATGGGCGTTGAGGTAACTGACCTTTATTAGAAACAAAACCCAAAAGAGTGAAAGAACCAGCCCAGTTTTAGCCATTCAAACTAGCGATATCAGAGAAAAAAATTGCTGCCACCAAGTTTTCGACATGGAATAACAAGCTAGCCAAAACGGGCAGACTCAACAGCCGCCGTATTTGAACGACGTTTAGGCATGGTTTTCGTATTAAAATTCTGCTCCCACCATTAAAACAAGACTTTCTGTTGCCTACTTAATATTTAGTATTTAGTATGAAGGTGAAAACAGAAAACACCAGTATTCAACACTTAGAAAATACCGGTTTAAAGCTTGAGATAAAGAAGCAGGGGCCTGGTACGTTTTGCTGACATTCATTTTTTTCCGACGGTACGTTTGCCCGACTACAATTTTCTGACGGTACGTTTGCCCGAATACAATTTTCGACGGTACGTTTGCCCGACTACAATTTTCGACGGTACGTTTGCCCGACTACAATTTTCCGCCGGTACGTTTGCCCGACTACAATTTTCGACGGTACGTTTGCCCGACTACAATTTTCCGACGGTACGTTTACCCGACTACAAATTTCCGACAGTGCGTTAACCCGCCTACAATTTTCCGACGGTACATTTGCCCGACTACATTTGAGAATATTTCAAGTGTAAATAATGGGTTCAGTCCCTTAATAAGGGCGCGTTTACGCTAGGACAGTTTTCTCGCTTACTAGTTTTTTACTAGTCAATACTAAATCTGCTGGCTGCATCTCGCCGTTGTCGGAGAATGCGGCTTTCGAATTGTCTATACGTAGTAACCATGGCAACAACGCGGACGCAAATTTTCTCCTCGTGCCTCGCGACACGACGTACTATGCCTGCAACATGATAGCGTGATTTATGACAACAAGAAAACATTTTTTACTACAGTACACGACGACGGACAGATTCCTGAATACAGGCATTCGAAGGTTTGTCTTCGATTCGATAACTACGAAATGGACGCCATGTTGGATTTTAAATTCTTGCTGCGAGTTGCTATTTATTCTGCCGTCGTTTGATCACTGCTAGGAGCTGTTTTTCAGCGAGAAGAGCAAATTTTGAAAATAGTGTGAAATGGCAACAATGTTGTAGCAGTGTTTAAAATGACTGTTGCACTTTGTTCTTTGTCCGTGTTGTTATTTATAATACATTTAATGCACGGTGGTGACGTCACGTCAACACATCCCAATGCTAAAAGTGTAGCCGTTATATAGGGTTAATCTGAAAACCCACACACGTGACCGTGGGTTAATTTTGATAACCCACACATTTTTTGATAATCTAACACTTTTTTCGCGCCCTACACAACCACTGCTCTACCATGTGACATACTTTGCAAAACTACCGTACACAACACAAATTCAACCAGCACATCCCATTGCAACCAACATAAATAAGCACAGTTGCAACCTGCGACATTTATCGTACTAAAGGCCTCTCCAGACAGAAGCAAATTTCGTGCGAAGCTATGCGTGACTACGCGCCTACAAGGTCAATATTGCAGCAATCGTGCGGTTGGAGTTGCGTTAAGGACGAATATTGAAGTCTTTTTTACACCATAGTGCGTCGGCGTGCAGCCGCGAGCAGCCAGTCTGGTTAGGGCTTTACACGAAAAAGAAAAAAAACCTCGCGTAGGTTACTATGCTAGAACCCCACCCATGGAGAAATAGCCCAATCCGCCAACGTTTCGCTCCGACAGTACTAAAACTAGGCTACCGACACTTGTAAACACACCTAAAAACTTACGATACTCAAGCCAACAGCACATTTGTAACCTGGCGACATTTTCCGCACTAACACGAAAAGAAAAAAACAACCTCGCGTACGATGCTAGCCCCCTCCCCACCCCCATCCATGAATGAATGGTCCAAGCCGAATCCGACAACCTTTCGTTCCGACGTAACTATAGCCTACTGACACCTTCTAAAACACACCTAAAAACCTACGACACTCAAGCGAATAGCGCATGTTATACGCTATATCTTATTTAAACTAATAAAGTAGAAAAAATACGGTTTTACCTTAAACACAAACATCGGTGACTGGGACTGGATATAGGGACGTCTCGCGTACGTGAGACATTCGCAGACAGGAAGTTTAAACCGGAAGTTTGAGTTCAGGAATTTACGTCTTATTTCACAAATAAAATTTTCAAATAAATTTTTTTTTAATCTCAAATAACTAGATATGTTGGCTCGACGTCACACCTTAGCATTAAAATACATATCCGTGAGTCGTAGTCGATTTACCGGTTATAATTGCTCTTTAGCTCGAACGGATATCTACTACTCACGGATATCTACTACTTAAGTTGTTGTCTATTACCGCATTCATTTAATAGAAACGGGAAATTAATCGTAAATAAATAACGGTTGTCTAGCAAATAGCTTTCGGCGAGTGAGAAGATCTCGGTGCATAAACGAGCCCTAATACTTTTTGGACTGGATAGCTTAGACTGAATGCTAAACTAAGCCAAATTGCAAAATACTTTTACAATACTTTTATGAAGTGATGACAATATCACAAATGAAACAAATGGTGCCCTATAACTGCCACTGGCTGAACTCGAGAAAAGATAACGTTCGCAGTTTTGTTCTGTTTGGTTCACATTTCATGACAACATACGTAACGTTCTGTGAGTGGTGGAAGAGAATAGGTTAAAGAGTTTGAAACTAGAGGAACCGCCGCTTATG
>JAHWFP010126905.1:5948-18383 GCA_023313725.1 Lithobius niger
CCATCTCCAATCCAATTTTCCAATGAAATAAATTAACGTCCAAATTAAATAATAACGGCATAGTACTACACCCACTCTTACACTGCTTAACGAGTCACATTCGGTTTGTTGACGCCCAAACTCACCTGGTTCGTTTTTATGGTCCCACAACTAAAGCTGGTTCACGATGCTGGAGTGCACCAATGTGTATTCGATTCTTGTGTGGTGTGTGTGTCTAGTTTTCAGCATTCCTTACAATATTCTTCGTTTGACGGGTTTTAAAAAGAATACTGTAAAATATGCTGTTGACTTCGTACATCCAAGTTCTAAAGTTTACAAACAATTATATTATCGCCTTTAATATGGTACGTTTTTTTCTTTCATTAACTGTTATTTGTTTAATCTTAGTTTACGTTAGGTCATTATGTCTTTCTTTCCATGTCTCTTGCTCATATGGTGGCATTTATGTGCCATTTCGCCATAGTCAGTCATCACACAAACTAAATATTCTCAACAACGAATAGTCCCTTTAGCGAACATCGACGAATGGTGCGGATGTGCAGTGTTGCTCGATTCTGTACTTCCAAAGATTGTTTTTGTTTTGTTTTATTTAACTTAAGGGAGCAGAACACAAGCCGCGTTATCCGCCCCACTGGTAGACGACAAAAGGGATAATTTAACTGGGGAAATGCAAGTGGAAAACCCAGAGTCATTGACATGCCACAGTCAGCAACGTTATCACGAGACGTCACAGGGCCTGTGTAGTGTTTACTATTCTACGTGTAAACAGTGGTTCAGATTGGTGCCAAACTCAAGGTGTAGGAAGACAAGAGTGACAGCCAGAAGCACATGAATCATCATCAGGCTGTACCCTCCCCAGGTATGCATGCCCTTGTATAGATTTATTACAGAAAGTTGCACACAATGGTAGGTGTGAACACAGCACTGGTAATTACTGCAAACCATACATGAGATGCAGTATGCTGTGGTGTTACTCAACACAGCCAGACACCACACTCACTGCTCATTAAATACAGAATGAGCACTTGAGTTGCTCACATAAATATATACATATATATACATATGCGCACACACACAAAGCAAAATTCTATTTACAAAGTTATGTGCCGTGTATGTACAAAAAACGTGAGCCCATAGCTGAGGTTTATAATGTTAATGTATATTTTTTAAAGTTAATACTATCTTTTAAAACCATTACATATACATATACCACATACGCTATGTATACAACTCTCCCTACCCCCCAACAAATATACATGGTGCAGAAAACGCGCGTATATTTTGGGGACACATGACGGAAAATACACAAAAAAACCACGGGACTCAGCATTAAATTGAATGGAAGAAAAAAAATCGTGGCTTCCTGAAAACTTCACCTATACTAAATCTAGCATATTATAGATTTAGATGCTGTAGACTTTTCTGTTCAAGATCCCCCCCCCCCCCTCCCCCATACACAAGTAAAAGTGAAGCCCCAGCAGAGACAGTTTGTGTTGGAGGTCTACTCAAAACTTGGACAGCTTCTGTTGTCAGCGAAGCTTCTTGTTGGAGAGCAGGTATAATGTTATCTCCATTTCCAAATGCTCGGATGCATCACCTAACGTCATCTGCGAACTTGTCTTCTGAACAGCTGGTTGAATATTTTCTGCTCGTGGGTGTAAGCCGCTTGGCATTTCAAAGAGTGGATTTTCAAGCCATGCGTTTTTGCAGCAGATGTTGATGAGGACTATATGAGCAACACGTAAACAAAATCTGACATGTCAACCGCGCGATTTCTTAGCTGGTCTGCTTGCTTCACCGTTTTTTTATTTTATGTGATAACACTAATTTCCATCCGTCGCCATCACAGTCCATGCTTCCCATTTATGTTTGGAATTTGGTTTATACATATGGGACCAAACAGGTTGGTGTACTTCGTAGGATATTTTTTGTTTAGTTATATACAGATGATAACATAGTGTCGTCAATTTTGTCATTTGCAGACGGAACCATTAGTCACAGTCGTGTCCCCAAACTTCGATAAAGGAATAATTTGCGGCTGTCTACTCCATCGTACAATGCGGAACGATGGGTGTACCCATTAGCAAATGTTTTAATGAATCTTCCAAATTTAACATTTCTTTTAAACTAACCTTGATATTACGTTTCGTGCTGCAGACCAGATTTTCTGCTCCACCATTCAAGTTTAGAAAATATGGACTATTTCTGATATGCCTGATGCCACACTCATTAAAAAATTCCGTAAATTCTTGGCTTACGAAATTTGGACCATTGCCACTGACTAGAGTTTTTACTAACCCAAATATTGCAAATATTTCTTTCAGCAATTTAATGATACAAGTACTAATTGTTGTGTTCATTTAATAAACAAAAGGGAGAGGGGAGTGAGTTTTAAAAAATGTATTAAAAACGTAAGGGAGGGAGAAGTGAGAAGGAAATTACTGCCTGAAAGAAAAGGTTATCAGCGAACGGGGAATTCAAAGCCATTTATTTTTCTTGGTGGAGAGAAGAAAAAAATAGGGTATACCAAAGGGGCGCCGACAGTAACGTAGCCTAAGGGCGTCTGTGCCATTGGCACAATGGCACTATGGCCAGTCCGAGCCTGAGGCCACCAGACTTTAGAACATGCAAGTGCCTTTATCTCTTTGATCCCACAGTGTCCCAGGTGTAATTCTGTAAGAACATCTGGTTTTAATATTTCAGGAACAATGAGGTGATGTCCCCTTCTAAAGATAGTTTAGTACAGTGTTGAAAATACGGTTTTAAGGGTTTGTCACCAATTTTGTCGGGCCAACCCTCGTAAGTGTAGCGATACACTGTTGCTGAAACTTTGCCCTTGAGAGTAAATTTCTCAAACTGGTCTGACAAGATTGGCAAGGAATCAATGGTGTTTACATTCATGACACAGTAACCAGATATTTTTTTGGTAGGCGGTATATGCGGCAATGCCATTCGTGATGAAAAATCAGCTGTTAGATTTTGTTTGTCCGGGATGTGTTGCAGCTCAAAATGGTCACTATTCAGGTGTAGCACCTAATGCTGAACTTGAGCCGAGATAGCCACCATACTGCCGAACACACAAAGCAATGCTTTTTGGTAAATTTGCTGGATAAACGTCCTACCAAATAAAAATTGATGGAACCTCTTAACCCCAAACACTATTGAGAGTGTCTCACGATCAAACTGCGCATAGCCAAGCTCTGTTTTACTGAGTGCTCGTGAGACAAAACCAATAGGTCCATCTTCCCTGATGGCAATGTGAGATGCATAAATGATGTGCTGACCCCTATGGGAGATGTGTCGCAAACTAATTTTAAAGGAAGGTTTGGGTCGTAATGCACAAGGTCTTGAAATTCCAGAAATGCTTAGTTCTTTGTGTTGGCCACAGCTGCTGAACAATCTTTCTTTCAGAGATATGGTATTTTTGGAGACAGGTGCTAATTTAAGGGACGCCAGCAGAAATGCCAGATGGGGCGCAAATTTTCTATGCTGGTTTATAAACCATAAATAACTTTTCAATTCGGACACATTTGTCGGTTCTGGCACAAGCTTGATGGCATCATGAACCTCACAAAGGTTACGAATGGAATTGAGAATCCATTTTTGTCATTTTTAAAGCCTAGGCAGTTAATATGATCCTGGTTAAATCCACATTTAATTCTCTTAACATTAATCCCTGAATCCTGCAAGGTTGAGCATACTTCCAACAATGCAGTACCATCATCCTTCCCTTTACCCGCAACCAAGATGTCGTAAAAAGGTTGGGAATTTGGAATTTGGGAAAGTCCACAAAATGACACCACTTTCACGAGTTTTAGCTGGTATTTAGTTTACCCCCTTCAGATGAAATGTTAGTCTTGTCGCTATAGGGGATTAAAGCTAGTCACTAAACAATACGATGCAAAATATTTCATTCGACTGATGATGTAGTTATCGTGATATAAATGTCTAAAAATCCTGGTTTACCATTAACAGTCATCGTTAAAGTTTACATTAAGGCTGCCATGCCTTAGAGTAAATAAAATCAGATAAAGTAACAGCCAGTATCGTGCACAAATATAACTACACTACGTTTCGAGAGGACAACCTCCCGTCTTCAGGCTAAAATAAACACTAAAACATTAAAAAAAATTCATGACAGTATCTGCCGAGTCACCAAGTCTATAAAAACAAACCATTCAGGCATGCCGAAGGCCTAAAACTTTAAAATTAAAAAAAAATATAAAACATACCAAATGATACACCATGTTACAGGATGGGAGCCCGGATGCAATTTTCACAGTAATTCATTAAAATTTTTTTAAAGCGTTTCTTTGAAACAAGGGCCTAAGTGTGTATGTGTGTGTGTGTGTTTTGGGGGAAAACGGTCCGGATTGGAGCCCCGTAAGCTAGTTTATTTTAAAGAAATCAGCGTGAATTTGAAACATTTTCCTGCATCTTCATTTCAAACTTCATTTTAAATTTAATTTCAAAATTCATTTCAAATTTGTAAATACATTTTTTTTATGTTATAACAAGGACCGCCTCCTGTAGAGGGGGCCTCTCCGGTATCCCCGTGTATCCCGGATCGCCCAGTCCGACACTGGAGAATTCCAGAATATTTGGCAATATGTATTTTGCCACGCGTTACGTTACTTCAGATGCTCTGTTAACCAACACCACCCCCCCCCCTCCCAAACTATTCCCATGGTGGTGTATAACCGTTTCGCCGAATCCCGTTTCGTCGAATAATTGTTTTCCAAATTACGTGACTCGCTCGCTGCCGTGCTCGCTGCAGCTAAACATATAACATCAGAAACAGATTACAAATTCCTTCCAATAAGGAATGCATCTTCAGCGTCAATTTTTTAAAGAATATTTTAATTCGACGAAACGAGATCCGGTGAAACGGGAATTCCCCTTTCGCCGAATTTTAATCACAGCGTTTAATTTTAGGCAAAACGGAAATCGGTGAAACGGGATTCGGCGAAACGGGAATACACCCCCCATGGTTACATTTAATGAGCGTTCTTTAGTCCTGTGTTCATACTCGTGCATCTTTGTTGTTATAGTTACACTAGAGGAAGCCCGTGCTATGCACGGGGCCGGTCACATTTCCCGGAACACATTTCCCGGGACATTTTCCCGGAACATTTTCCCAACGACTTGTCAGATTGATCGACCGCTCATGCCTGGCTCCTTTTTGGCTGCAGGTAGAGTGGGAGAGTGCATTTTCAATACGGGCGCGAGGAGGGGAGAAGTGGTTTTCCTTTAGGCTTTCCTTTAAGCTTTCCTTTAGGCTTTCCTTTTAGCCGGCCTCCGATATTATTATAAAGATTAAAATGCACCTCTCTTCCAGCATTTCAGAATTTAACACTTTTTGCTTCTTTTTTTCTACCTCAACTGGGCTACACTTTGCTTCCGCCCCCATCCATCGGTCCATCCTACGGGCCAAAAGGACCGGTTTGTTAATGGTCAATCAGTTGTTATTTACGGCTAGCCATTAAAGCCCAGTTCCCACTGATCACGTGCTTGATAAAGGCAGGGGCAGCACTTTTTCTTTTGCTTCTTGGTCACGATGCTATACAGTCAACCGCCCAAGGACAAACTTTAAAATTAGAAAGAAAAGAACGCGTCAAAGGAATAACGGAAAAGATTTATTCCTCCAGGTGAGCAGACATTATCGTCTGGAGCCGAGACGAAAGTACCGTTCTGCGCTTAGTCTTATGGGCCATGGAGTTCAACGAGGAAGACGCTAATTACACTTCGCTCAACTGCCGAGAGATGGCGGAGCAATATTTGATAATGTGTAGGCTAAGGTTTTAAGGATTTTTTTTTTACTAAGTTTCATACGTCGAATTTAAATGCTCCTTTTCACCTTTTCAACTCCTAGATGCAGCACCATCGAATCTTCGATCAATATAAAGAAAATAGCGATAAATTTAAAAAAGGAACGGCACTTCACTGCAGCGCCGCGAATTTTCATAACTAAACCGAGATCACGTGACCCACTTCAGCCTATTGGATGGCAGAGAATCTGGAACGTGGATGCTGGGTTTAGAATATGGGCAACGCCATCGAAATGGCGAACCAGCGCCCTTAAAGGCGTCACGTGATCTCGTATTAGTTATGAAAATTAGCGGCGCTGCAGCGAAGGGTTGTTCCTTTTTTTTTTACCACTATTTTGCTAATATTGCCTGAAGATTCTACGATGCTGCATCTAGGAGTTGAAAAGGTGAAAAGGCGCCTTTAAAGTGGCGCTATCACCGATTGAAATGCGAACGAAAATACCGTGGCGCCATCTAGCGGCAACGATATTGTCAACCTTTATAGCTTGCTCCCAGGTGCACGAAGACGAACCAAATTTTCACTCAATAATCAAGGATGTCGTGGCTTGTTTGTTTCATTAAAAGAAATACCGTTATGCACTTCTTCGCTTGGTGCAAGCAAGTGCTAGATGGTACTGCATAGCGCTAAATGACGTCAGATTTCGTCTGCTTTCAACCGGTGATAGTGCCACTTTAAGTGGCGTTCAGAAATTCGAATAGACATGTGAACTGAAACCGTAGTAGTGACTCTAGAAAGGCAAAGGTGTACGAGCAATACCCTCCCCATCAACCTTTTCCCCACCCACTCAGTTAACCCCCTCCCCCCTCTCCCACTGAAATTTATAGCGTTAATTTCTGGTCAAATGGTGAAGCTAGGTAGGTCTTCGGGCAAGTAATATTTAAACCCACAAACTGCAGAGATCCTCGTCAGTTTTTAGTGCACTGAGCCGGTTTTTTTGAACAGTAGTCATAGCAAAAACAACATTAGGGAAAAAAAATCGTACAGCAAAACCATTTGGTCTTCCATAAAAGAATAAAAACACAACTTTATTTTTTCTCTGTTAGATTAACTACCCTTGACTGGGAACCCGAGCACAAAGATTAAAGACAGTATCTTAAAATCTAACCAAAACTTGCCTGCACAGCAAAAACAGTCCTTGTTCCCTGGAATTGGAGTTCAAATTATTGTTCGTTACGTTCGAGTGAACTCGAATCCGTTTTTATTTGTATGCCTTCACAGCTGTGAGGTCCTACCAAAATAGTTCTTCTTTGCCCGAGCACAGTGAATTTAAAAAAAACCGAGTCGGTCTCAAACTAGCCTCCAAGCCACGAGGACACTAGATCTAATCGTGTCTCGAACCTACATAACTACGAGACTAAAAAACTCCCCCTACAGCATTCGTAGTGGTACGAATGGGGTTAATGACAGTGAGAAGCTAAAGTTTACGAATAGGTTTAGCCAAGTTTTAAAAAAAAGGAGTTTAGCTGTAAATTAGCTGTAAATATTAGCCGTAAATGAGCTGCAAATGTTAGCTGTAATTAACTGTAACATAACAAGTTAGCTGCGATTATAAGTGTGTCGAGTTAGCAAAATGGTCTAGTGCACTGGAGGCTCAGTTGGAGGCTCAGTCCAATGACAGGGGTTCAATTCCCGGACGCATGTGGTAAGTGAATTTTTTCGTCCTAATTGTTGCTCGCTTGTCATTCTTAGCCGTTCACAATCTTGGTTCCATTTTGTTTCTTAGTTTAATAGCTTTAAAAATGTGTTTAGCCCATTTATCGACAGTATGAACGCTGCACACGAGAATGACGTACAGTGACAAAAACTGGATATGGGAGCTACCCAGGAACCCAAGCACAGCGAGCTAAGCACAGCCGAGTGGATAGCGCCCTGGCCTCCAGATCACGAGGACACGAATTCGAATCGCGTATATAAAAAAATCTACATATGGGACTCTAAAAACAACTCCCACAGCATTCGTTTTGATAGTTCGCACATGGTTCGCACTCTTAGAGGATTTGTGACCAGAAAAAAAAAATGTGAAAATCATCCTTGGATAGAACGCTCTAGAGCACCATCCTTAGTAATTTGGATGTCAATAGCATGTATTTTCAATGCAATATAAAGATTTTTTTTTAATTATGATAATGACTTATCATAATAGAGTTTATATATAAGACACATTATGTCAAGTTTTACGAATTAAAAATAAAATTAGCTGCTCCCACGCCGGTCTAGTAGGTCACACTTCCCCGTTAGTTGTCGCATTTGTGTTTTCTTCTGTTAAGGCCCAGGGGCACACAGTTTTTCGTGAACAATGCAGGTCGTGATATTTCGTTGTTACTGATTGTTACAGCTACTCAATATTATCCTTGCCTTTTCCGGCCGCTCGCCCATTTTCACCGTTACCGTGTCAACAAAGAACACGCTCCCTTTTTCATTGCTACCGTGTAAAGAATGAACATGAGACCCCTTTTTCACTGATGCCGCAAACAGAATGAACTTACTCACCCTATAGCGTTAATTTACTGCGTTTGGTTTGGCTGTCACAATGACTGGCTTTCCCCGTTACTATTAAAATTCGCAAAAACTCGATGTTTCGGCCTAAATCAAGCTCTTATCAAGAGTCAATTGAAACATAAAAAATTTAAAGTGTCAAAGGAACGAAATGATTTTTAACATGTATGTTCTATTTGGTAGCCAGAACTACCAGAATAAATCAGAAAATCAAGCAAATCAAACTTCATGTGCTGTGGAAAGTACAAGTGGAAGTGAGGAAACCATTTCACATGGAAGTTTGCTTTGCTCGATTTTCTAACTTATGTTCTGGTAGCTCTGCCTACCAAATAGAACATAATTCTAAAAATGCATTTCAATTTTTACGTTTTAATTTTTTACGTTTAAATTATCTTCTGATAATGAGCTGGCTCTATCCCGAAACGTCGAGTTTTACTGCTTTTTTTTTTAACGTGTACTTTGTTTTTCTTTTATTATTACTGCATTTAAGCGCTTTGTTTCATTTAGTATTATTATTATTATTTCACCATTACTAACCTGGCTTATGCTCCGGCCTAAATGAAATAACGCACCATTTTGAAACTTTTTTTTTCTACTTTTAGCAAGAATAGGGTAGGTTTAGGCCCAAGTGGTTGTTCTCCTACGCTCTTACAGGGAAGAAGCAAGACCAGTGGTGTAGCTAAGGGTGTGCAAACGTGTGCAATGCACACGCTGCCCTCAGCGTTCGCACACGTTGCCCTTTTCGCCAGTAACTACCTATTTTCCATAGGCACCAGGCACTGGCCTTCCTTATGCACATGTTGCCCTCTGATAGGCACATGTTGCCCAAATGCCTGGCTACACCACTGAGCAAGACTATTGTTCCCATTTCTTGTAATAACTAGAGGAAGCCCGTGCTATGCACGGGGCCGGTCACATTTCCCGGGACACATTTCCCGGGACATTTTCCCGGCACTTTTCCCGACGACTTGTCAGATTGATCGATCACTCATGCCTGGCTCCTTTTTGGCTGCAGGTAGAGTGGGAGAGTTCATTTTCAATGCGGGCGCGAGGAGGGGAGAAGTGGCTTTCCTTTAGGCTTTCTGTTAGGCTTTCCTTTTAGCCGGCCTCCGATATTATAATAAAGATAAAGAATAATTTCAAGATAAGTAGATGCCCGCCATAGCCTGGGGTGTTTGTTTATTTGTCGCGTTTACTCCATTTCTCTTCATTAATTTCAAGGTCTGTCCGGAGCCAGATTCTGGTAACTAGGGCCTACAGACACGTGCTTCTTTGGGGCCCTTTGAAGTATTATTTTCTCCTAGCTGACCTAATGATATTGGAATCCGGCTGGAATGGGAGGGAGTACACATGATTCCACGACTTTTAACTATAAACATATTAGCAATTTAAGACCTTAGTAAATATTTTAAAATTCGTATATATTTTTTCATTATATTTTGATTCATACATTCATTTTCATAATACATTATGAAATACATTATACTGTGTACATACATACCACATTATGCATTCATTTTTTCATTATACTAATATAATTACTTTATCCTCTGCTGAAACGTCTGCAGAGTACTGTGCACTGTAAAATAGCGAGTTGGACTGCCGTGTTTGCGGTATTTCACTTATTGTAAACATATTTAACAAATATTTTATTTACTGGATTTAATATTCAGGCTTAGAATACTTCGAGGCCTCGTTAAAAAAAGGAACCATAAAAATGGATTGTCTTTTCCATCTCGTAATTGCTAAGAAAAAGATGGATTTTATCAATTTCAACAAAAATATGTGATATCTACCCCAAAACAAAACTAGTTAATGATTCCCGCTAAGCTTTTCAGCCGTTTGAAGTCGTGATATCTGTAAGGTTTGGTGGTAGTGTTCCATTCGAACACCTAATAACAGTCATTATCCAATTACCAGCAATTAAGGGTAATTACCGCATTCGAGAAGCAAGAAGAATTAGGAAACATTGCCCAAGCCATCGAACGCCAAATAAAGCAACATGTTTACCATATGAACTGACATTCCATTCGTGTGTAAAATTGTATCCGATTGAGTGGCGCGAAAATAGACTATATTAGAATGTTTTGGCGCCAAAGGAGACACTCGCAAAAGGTTGCTACAAGCAGGGTAGACGCTCTTTGCCGGCTTGTGGGACAAATTCGTTTGTTCGATGTGTCGTTGTAAAAATTCATGTTTGTAAATATCATTGAAGGAGAAGAACTAAATTCGATTATTTTTTGCAATCGAGAGTCGACCATTGAATTTATATATCAAACGCCAAGCCGTCTTGCCAAGTTAATCCCACTGGCATAAGATTACAAACGTTAAATGAAATAATTGAAAATTGTGCTGTAAGCAAGTTTCATATATTTCATTTAACCTTCGCAGCATTACTCGGTGGGATTAACTTGGTGAAAGAGCTTGACGTTTGATATCATTACTTCGAACGGCAAAAGAGCTTGACGGGAATCCTTAACAAGTTAACAATAGCAGGCTTAGAAGGCTTCGGGGGCCTTCTCAATTGAACCAAGTTCAGATCCAAGGCGGTTATGTTTATAATGCAGCTCCGTAACAGGCCGTCGCATGAAATACAACGGACACCACGAAGCCAACCCTTCGTGGTACACCTTGCTTTTACGTGTAGCGACTGAGCACTCGGCCAATAGCTACAATTATTGTGTGCGCGGTGCATCTTGAGTCCGGCAAGTATTTTATGAGCGGCTAGGTCTTCCTGGATGGCGTGGCTTTAATCGATGGCCGCCATTGTTTTTGTAACCATCTTAGATATCAACAAGGCACTCTGCTACTGAAAACGTACAATCGATTATCTGTGTTCGTTCTGAGGAGAACTCAAGATAGGCCGGACACTATAGGGGTAGCGAGCGCCAGTTGCTAGGTAGGAAACGTGACAAACTGCTTAACCAAGTTGGAATTGCTTCTTGCACAAGGCCCATTACCACGGCGTATAAAACGATGAGTCTGGCAGTGGATATTCAGTTAATGTTGAGAGTCGAACTAACCAGTTGGGACCCTTGGAATTACTGGAGCCAGTACAGCTAAAACTGTTGTTACTGCCTAAGGTGCGATACTCACTGCAAAGTCCCCTAGCTTTGTAGTGATAATAGACAGTAATTGAGCGAAAATCTGAATCTATTGTCCTGTTGCGTTAGAGTGTCACATGGTCCTACGGGCTACATATGTCAGAATCCAAACCTTCGGGATGGAAAAGCCTTGAATAATCAGCTGCCTATCGCATATATTAACTTGAAAATCCAGCTGTTAAAGATGCGTGGGAGTTAAAGGGAAGGCTGGAGGAAATCTGTAATGATCGTTGTGCCTCTATTTTACTCGCCGTAATTATCAACGTGCTACCCTTCCAAATCAAAAGAGAGCTGGATCTTGCCACCAGCTGCTTTATTGTAGCGTCGCCTCGGCAATGCGGCTCATTTACGCAGCACCTTACAGTACCACCATGGCGGAGCAATATTTGACAATGCGTAAGCTAAGGTTCTAAGGATTTTTTTTTACTACGTGTCATACGTCAAATTTAAAGGCGCCTTTTCACCTTTTCAACTCCTACCTGCAGCACCATCGAATCTTCGATCAATATACTGTAAAGAAAATAGCGATAAATTAAATAAGGGAACAAACAGCACTTCGCTGCAGCGCCGCGAATTTTCATAACTAAAACGAGATCACGTGACCCACATCAGCCTATTGCATGGCAGAGAATCTGGAACGTGGATGCTGTGTTTAGAATATGGGCAACGCTATGGCAACTCGTACATCTGGAGATAGTTTGTGATAATACACCTTTAATACACAGAAACCGTGAGACAACTCAACCGAGCATTCCAAAAGTCTGTGCCGAGGGAAAGTGACGTCATCTTTGGACGCAATCGACGGATTCCATTCGGCATTGGGCGTTTTTCTAAACTCACCGAACAACTCACCGGCCGATTACACAAAAAGTGACGTCACGCTTAAGTCCATTATAAACGGGCACGATGCATGTAAAACGGTAAAATATCACGTACGTTCATGACGCTCACCATAAAATAAAAACTTGTTTCCCCGTGTTTCTCCGAGATGCTAACCAGTCATGCT
>JAHWFP010126907.1:0-11201 GCA_023313725.1 Lithobius niger
ACCTTTTTTTTTTTTGCCTTTAACTTTTTTTGTGCTAACAACTGCACAAAAAAAGTGAAAGGCAAAAAAAAAACAAAGGTACCCCAAGTTCTTGTTTTTGGAATATGCACTTCAACATTAAAAAGGGCCCACATTTTAAGAAAAATTTTAAGCTTACAGTAACCTAGAGTGAGTGTATTCGTAGTCGAAGGCAAATAGAGGAATGCGGTAGACCTAGTCGACCGGTTTTTGTTCTCTTTTTTGTTGTTGTTGGTTAGAATTTTACAGTAGGCTCGAGATGCTGTCCTCAAAAGCCCGAGGCGTTCCGCGCTTTGCCTTGGTCACGTGACTCGAAGAATCAAAGGCTTGTCTGCAAGAAAAATACCGATCGGGATCGGTCATGCTACCGGATCCAGAAACTCTTTGAAATACCTAAAGCACGCACAACACCCAAGTTTAAAATTTTAAAAAATATCATGAATTTACTTACATTTTTTCGGCCTATCCGAGGGGAAACACTCCCGGAACAACCCGACGTCCCTGTTGTAATATGCCTTATCCTGGTCGTACATGGAGTTGATACGCGTATCGGAGTTCCCCGTCTGTAGAAATAGTTTGATTTGGGTTCGGTTGACGCGTACCTCCGACCAGTTATCCGTACCAAAGGCTATCGCGATAAGGGTTACCGCCACAACACCGCTTATCGTGGCTAGGGATAGCGTGACCGCCGAGCACGACATTTTCAAAATCTCTTGTTGTTGTGGTTGGGGTTTTTCTTATGACGTAAGCAAAAATCCTTTTTGAGGTGTGGGACGTCCGAGCACTGAAAACGAAGGGCGGTTGTAACCGGGTGTATCCTTTTTTTGTACGGCGTTGAGGTACTCCTAGTCCGATGCGGTCATTCCAAATCGTCGTTTGCGGCGAACACAAAACACAGAACACAATCCTCGAGCGGTGGGGACACGAACGGGTTCAAACAACAGCACAAAACTTGCGAGCTCTCCACCGGACCTTCCTTCACCCACCTGTGGCGAAATGACAGCCAGGTAGCTAGCACGCATACCTCCGTGAAGCACGTGACTCTCTCCCGCCAATTGGGGAAGCGCGCCTCAGGTGCTGGCTTCACCTTGCCGCAAGTAATGCTTAGCAGTCCGCAAAACCTGAAAAACCCATATCCTGCGGGAGTGCAGCGAAAATATTTTTATTA
The DNA here is from genome assembly GCA_023313725.1 of Lithobius niger. NCBI lineage: Eukaryota > Metazoa > Arthropoda > Chilopoda > Lithobiomorpha > Lithobiidae > Lithobius > Lithobius niger. The sequence continues at coordinate 1,187 of JAHWFP010126907.1, forward strand.
AGGAAAATTGGAAAATAGCCAACAGCGAAAATTGTGCACTAGAAATAACGTAGTTCAGTAAGCCATCTTTATGCACTTACGTTTCGTCGGAGTGGCATGACCCGGATTCGAACCAGATACCCAGTTCGCCCCCAGATCACTGGCATGATAGCGCCTTTACTGAACTACGTTATTTCTAGTGTATAATTTTCGCTGTTGGCTATAATTTTCAATTTTCCTTAATATTATTTCCAGCGATTTATGTCTATTTATTTCTCGAAAATATTTCTTTCAAAGGAAAGAACCCTGTAGATTTGTGTAAGGACGGGATGAGGGGAAGAAAAATTATTCATAACAGTTTAAGTTAAAGGTACATTACCCCCGGTTAGCTTTCCTGTGTGGATCACTTTTGCAACACTACTTCAGAAGCGCGTAATCATGTTGCAAAGGCATTCGGTTTCCTATTTTTGCCCTCGTGAGAAACGGTTTTGGTGCAAAGGCTATTCCGCGCAGGGCGCTCGAGTGTAGTAGGAGGTACGTCCTTTTAATTATTGGTTTGATTAATTGTGTGCTTCCTTCGACTTAATTGAAGCTTAACGAGTGATGCAATGGGCCTGACCCCCGCGGTCAGGAGGGAGGGAAAGAAAAGGACATATTCCTCTCCCTATGTTCGTACATCCTGCGCGTAAATAACGTTTGTAACATTTAGATACGTTTGAATGAATGTAGCAAAATCGTCTTGTACGTCGGGGGGGGCCCACAGAAAAATAAAAGTGTTCGCAACATTTACGAAGATTTGAAATAATGTTGCAAATCTGACTCGCAAAGGAAAGCCAACATGGAGATATGTACTTTTAATTACTATTTTTAATGTTTTTTTTGTTAATTTTTTAATTGGCCTTAAAAGGACACACACCCTCTCACTATTTCCGTGCATCCCACGCGTAAATAACTTTTTCCTAACTAAAGACGCGTAAGACCATTTCTAACTTAGGAAAAAGAACACATGCATGCGCTTGCAACATTTAACTTAACGTTTTACTTTTACGTAATGCTATCAAATGGAGTCAAACAGTAAAGCCAAAATGGAAGCAAGTAGCTTTAGAAGGCTAGCCCTCTCTCTATTTTGGTTCACCCATCTCGTATATAGCGTTTGCAACACTTACACACGTTTGACCTAATGCTATAAGACGAAGTCAAACAGAAAAACCAAAATGGAAGTAGGCAGCTTTAAAGGGACATAACCTATCCCTATTTTTTTTTGCATTCAATGCCTACATAGCTTTTGCAACATTATATACGTTTGAGCGAATGTAGAAAAACCGTCTCGTGCGTGGGAAAAAAATCGTAAAAATAAAAGCGCGTATGTAACATTTACATATACTGAACTAATGTTGCGAAAACCAACATGGAAGCATGTTCCTTTAAGTTTTCTGAAGAAAACTATTCTATACATTAAGCCGTGGAAACTCGTGAGGTAATGCAGGTAGAGATTGGGGCACGGTCGTGCGACCCGTTCAAAATGTCCGGAGGTTCATAATTTGTGCAAAAGTATCCATAACGTCTTTAATTAGAGGCAAGAGTGTCCGAAGATCCTTAAATTAAAGGTAACTATGTCCCCAGGGTCCTGAAATTAAAGGAAATGTATTCTGCGGCCCTCAAATTGACAGCAAAACGTCCCCAAGAAATTGAAATTGAAAGCAAAAGTGTCCCCAATTTTCGGAAACTGAAAGCAACAGTGTCCCAAAGGTCCTGAAATTGGAGGCAAAAGTGTCCCAAACATGATGGTGTCACCCATGGTGTTCTGGGTGTCTTCTTTTTCTTTGTGGGAGACACGGTTGGAGATTCCAGTTTCGCCTTAACAGCTTTTTCCCCTGCAGTTTTTTGTTTTTTTTTTTGTGTATTGCAGTTTTCGTTTGTTGGACCGTTTCTGCATAGTCTCAGTTTTCATCCACATTGTCTTGGGAATGGTTACACATACGGGGCATAAGTTGGAGAGTTGTGTTGTTTTAGTGAAAGAGCGAAGCAGTTGACGGTTTCGATACAGGATGGCGGTGTGTAGTCACAAGGAAGCGAGGAGGAGGGATTCTAGCGTTGGAATGAGATCCCAGAAGGATCCAGCGGCTAGGCCTTGGTGCTATTGATTGACGAAAGGGAGAAGATGGACCAAATGTAACAACTTGGGTCTGTTGCCGCACGAAAAGTGTATGTTTTGGAGGTGTCGTGCTGGTCCGTGAAAGCTTTCTGGGACAAGCAGCACTTGTGTAAGGTTCAGTACAAACTGGACGAAAGGGTGCCAATGGCCCGACCATCGTGAAAAGATTTACATAATGAGAGGAAGACGGATGGTCCGGGGTGGCGGCAACGAAAGGTTGGATAACATCGCGAACAGAGATTAGCACTGGATGGAAATCAACACGTTGAACAGTATCATTCGTGCCGACTTGTTTGAGGATCGACCCACCCTGAGAAACAACAGAGAGGGAGCCACGTTGTCTTGTATGTTCCCGAACGGATGAATTTCCTCCCCACTGTTGAGAAGATAGTGTAGCTGGATGGAGGTGAGCGGCAAGGCAGCTGTGTCCGTAGTTGGCAGCGTTAATTCATACCACTCGACGAAAGGTGTGGTGGCCGTGAAATGTAGTGGCGATGTGAGGCGTTTCGTCGGAAGGTCGTCGAAATGATGAAAGGAGTGGCTTGTGAAGGTTTAGCATGGGTTAACCCTGGGAAACAACAGAGAGGGAGCCATAATATCTTGTCCTTTTCGAACAATGAATTCATCTATCATCGAGTAAGTTAGATGATGACGGCCCGTCTGTGGGATGCGGCCCAATGACGAAGAGCCTTGCTTCTGATGGGCTGCAGTGGCATGGTCGATGGCATGTTTCGGTGGCATCAGTTATGACGAGGTCGACAAAGGAGATGACCATTGATGCGGTGGTTAATGTGGCAAGACCGGTGTTGTTGATTGATGTTGGCCGCATCAGAAGCCTGGGAGCCAGCGAAAGGAAAAGCCGTCGTCGGCTCAACCCTGGGAAACAGCAGAGAGGGAGCCACGATGACTTGTGTGCTTACCACGGTGAACAATTCCAGTGCAGCAGTGAAGGAGGATAGGTGGCTTGGCTGTCGCGTTCGTGGTCGGCAGCGTTAGTCACAGGCAGGCCGACGAAAGGTGCAGCAGCTATGGGTTGAAGGTTTGATGAGATGGTGGTCGGAGGTGTTGTCGTTATCGGGCCAACAAAAGGTGTTGTTTGTTGTGGTTGAAGGTGGACGAACCCTGGAAAATGACAGGAAGGGAGCCATTATGTCTTGTCCGCTTCAAATGGTGCACCAACACAACGAGGTGGCAATGGCCAGATGGGCTGCAAAAGTGGACAAGTACCAGTTGAGAGCGTCACCGTGAACTGCTTGGTCAGGTGTACTGGTGGACGGCTGGGTCCCTCGTGGTGGAAAGAGATGTCAAAGATGGGTGCCTGTGGGCAGCAAGGCAAGAACGATGGGCGCAGCGTTAGTTGCTGGGAATACCACGATCGATCACGTCTCATAGGCAGGTTAACGGGTAACGTTGAACGAAATGGTGAAGCTCCCCCGTAATGGGACGAAAGGAAAAAGAGACGGTCTAGAGCGTGGGCAGGGTGACAACCTGCTTCGAGCCGATGAGGGACGTTGCGGGGTCATTCAAGGCGGCTGGCAACAGTTGTCAGGAGAGTCCGAAGAAAGCGCCGTCGAAGTGACAACGTCCCGGCGAAAGGACATTCAGGGTGCCGGGTTGGTAAGTGCCGGCATAGGCAAGGCCGAAGGCGTCGGGCGGTACCCGCAGCAGTGAGAGCGGTTCCACGAAAGGAAACAAGACGATCCGGATGTGAACGACGAGCGGGAAGATCCTATACGATAGTCAGTTGAATCCAACTGGTGGCGACAATAGAAAACGATGGGTGATGAAAGGTTGATGACAGCATGGCAGCTAGTGAACAAAAGTTGCTGAGCCCTTGTAGCAAGTCCTTTTAACGTGAGCGTATGCATGCGCATTTGGGTTACCAAGCTAGCTGTATCCAAGCAACTTAAAACTTTAGGATGCAACGCAGCATTACGAGAATATAATGCAAATATTCACAGGTAATGTATATTTTCCCACGGCAACAAGAAAAGCCAGTTTTCATAATTTTTTGTATTGAAATAAATGCATTAATTGTCTACTTTTACAAAATTTTGCTCTTAACTTCCTTCCCCCCTCCCACCTTTTTTACCGGGTGCGATACTGAGTGTTTTATTTCGGTACGTTGGCTAGTTCAGAACGGTACGCGGGCACATAGGTACCGGATAATTAGGCACAAGAAACATAGGCAATTTAGGCACTGGCCAAATAGGCACTTGGACAAATAGGCACCTGGCCAATAGGCACTCAGACATAATAGGCACCGGACAAATATGCGCCAATTTTTTTAATTTTTGTTTCCCAATTGGGATGAATTTCCTCAAATGGGGGGGGGGGGAAGGGAGAGAGAAAAGTTTCGCATAAAGAGTTTGCAGGGTTCAAAACTGCTACAGATTTGTTGGCATCTCTATTATACTGGCATCTCCCCTCCTCTCCTCCGAACGGTCCCACACGAATAAGCGCCCCAGATTTAAAACGCAAATGATACAGAATTTGACGCAAGAAAAAAAAAATTGGTGCCTATTTGTCCGGGTGCCTATTTGTTCAGTGCATATGTGTCCGGTGCCGAATTATCCGGTGCTTACATAAAGATCTTACATCCGTTTAGAACGGTTCTCTTTTTTGTAAGAACTTTTCTACATAAGTGATGAAAAATTCTTCGGTTTTATACTAACAAAGCCTTTCTTTCTTTCTTTTTTCTCTAGTTCATTTCTAGGTTTATTTTTAGGATTTCCTGTGTTCCAATTTTATTTTTATTGCCTTGCTTAAGTAGTTTTTATTTTTTGTCTTAAAACTGTATGATTTTACTCGTTATTTTTATAGTGTTGTGCTTTATTTTATTTTATATCCGTGTTTTTTTGGTAATTTTTTCATTGTTTCTTTGGCTCCAAGAGACTTCATGTTTTCTTTTTGTGTACATTCTTTATTTGTAAATTGAAAAGAAAGCCCAGTTCATTTTATTTCTTTTGGAGTGTATAGGCGCTGGTATATAAATTATTTCAGAAGTTTCCGAATCTGTGTGTGAAGAGCGCTAACCATTAGCGAACTCACCATTGCTGCTAAGTAAGGGCAGAGCAAGCATCACAACAGGTGAGGAACGAAGAGAGGTGATGACGTAGCTAGCAGACAAAATGGGAGGGGTAGACCTGAAAAACAGGGGTCACCTGGCATTCAAGTCCACCAACCTTGGTGTGTGTGCGCTGTGGGAGGAACCGGTTGAGCCCATTTTGCGGAAAAGGGGGAGATGCCTTGAGAGGTGTACACAAAATGTGCAGGTTAAACAAGGAAGTGAACTGGAAGAATGTTTTGGGTTTTTTAGTAAACAAGAAGTTGTAAGTTAGTTCGGTTTTTGCCGCAGTGTAGTTTATACCAGGCTTTGAGAATAACTGATCACCGAAAATCCGTTGGATTTTGGGTTACTGGATGTTTTTTTCTGCTTATTACAAAGGGAATTCCACTGAGAATTTTGGAAAAAAGTAATAAGGGGAAAAATAAGTAATTAACTGAACAACAAACGGCTTCGCTGTTTAGAAGAAAAAAAAGCATTAGAGCTCATATCTCCATACTCACAGCTGTGAAGGTACAGGAATAAAAACGGTTTACAGTTCACTCGAACGCAACGAACCATAATTTGAATTCCAATTCCAGGGAACAAGGACTGTTTTTACTCAGTGGTTACGTCAGAAGGTGAACGCAGTTTGTGTTTGAAATGTTTAATGTTTGTGTACGCGTAATTTATGTATTATACAGGTTTTTTTTTTTTAATATTGTGTTTTTTTTGTGTGTGTGAAATATAAAACTTTTTTGGTTTGTTTGTGTGCATGGAGGCTGCATGTCACAATCCTTGTTCACTGGAATTGGAGTTCAAATTATAGTTCATTGCGTTCGTTGTGTTCTTTGTTCAGTTAATAAAAAAAAATAATAGGGGGAAAAATAATTAATATATTGTAGTCAACATACATGAGAGAAAGCTGTAGTTTGCTGTTGTTTTCAAGCACTCCCAGCCGAAGCCATGGAGACAGAAGGAGAGAGAAATAATTTAGCTAGGTAATACCAATTGAAAATCCCTTGAATCTTTTACATGCCGAAATCGAAATGAGCACGAGGAATCACAAGGCCCTTTTCTTCCCGAAAGTGGCATGGGTAACCGAGGTCAAGTTCGAACCCAGGACCTCTTGCACATGAAATGGTCACATTAATCATTTGGCTACCTTGCCCCATAAAATGAGTAAGCAGTGAAATATAATTGAAACAAAAAAAAAAAGCAGTGTGTAATCTTCATAGAAGCAATCAAATCACTACGTTTTGGGGATTAATGCATTCCGTTATCGAGTGAAAATAAAAATCAGCTTAAAAGCATCGTAACGTTTGAAATGGGAAGCCAGTACAATGCACATAAAATAAACAATTTGCGACGTTTCGAATCGATCCCCGCTTGCGTTGTCAAGCAATAAAAGATACGGCGAAGAAGGCAAAGTCAAGTTAAAAACTTTACGAAAAATCGTAACGAACGTCTGTGTACCCTGGGACAATTTCAAGAAAACAAGATGGTCAGAAAAGACCTAACTGTTGCATACAACTCGATTGAAAATGTTTGTGCATTCAAAGAAAAACATTTAAAATTTCAGTTTCATAATTTTACCTTCTTCAGCTATTGTTTTCAGGTAATCTATTAATCATAATGAACATTTTACCCTGCCCCTGCCTTGGGTAAAATTTCACCTCAACTTTTGAACAGTATTTATCTAGGGGTTATTTTCCCTGATGCATAGCTCACCACACCATTTTCCCCTGGGATATGAGGAGGTGGAAAACTTTCCCCAGGGGTTTTCTACTCTATACTTCCCCGGGGGTTCAGCACAAAATCCCCGGGGTTCGACCACCTCGACTTTTCCCTCTCCTTTTGTTTTCCCCTTGACCATAGCTCACCTTTTTGCAACCCCAGGTTTTTTTTTTACCCAGGGGAAAAGAAAACACCGGACCATGTCTCTCCACTGTAAATGATGGCTACTAACACCTAAGCTCTATTACCTAAGCTATATTACCCATGATATAAAACTAAGGTGTCTGGGGGAGCGTTGTAAGCTTCTGGTTATAGTAATCTGGTTAAAGTCCACACTGTAAATATTTACTGTAATTTCAAGCTTTTGACTGCATTCTTTAAAAAAAAACTTTCTACATTTCAAAGAATTCATTTTTTAGTCGATTTTCGTAGCGTTAATAGAAGTTTTTCATTGAGTGAGGAGAGGGGGGGGGGGGAGATTTACACAAAGGGGTTTAAAACGCATAACTGAATTGTTATGTGTTGAAGGGAATGGTAAACAGCAGGAAAGCATCCGAAACAGGGCAATGATAGCCTATTTATTCTGGTTGTGGTGGCAGGAGGAGATAAAAAGTACCCGAGGAGCGCCAAAAGTGTGTGATATCCAAAGATCGCTTGTGCCATGACACAGTGGCACTATGGCCAGTCCGAGCCTGTTGCTGTTTATTACTATTAATTTTTTTTAAATTTCTTTCCTGGATTATGTAAAATGCTACCGATAATGGATCTCGTTGTTGTTTTTTTTTTCGTGTTTACGAGTGTTTAAAACAAATCAAAGCAAGGCAACGTATGTCGAAAACCAAAACTGTTAAAAATAACTGAAGAGTGTTTGTCTCTTCAAAGGAGTGACATCAACAGTCCAAAACATTCGTCAAGTTAATCCAACCAACCGACTAACTAGGATTTTCATTTTTTTTCCGAGTCCGAGGTAATAGTCGTGAGATTGCTATCACTCCACTGAACATTTTTCAATTCTGTGGACATTTTAACAATTTTGGTTTTTATTACGATATCACTTCTTTTTTTTCTTTTCCTTATTTAAAAAAAAAACCGCCTTGAATAACAACTCTGAATAAAAACGTGACCACCACTGCCGAAAGCAGCAATGATCAAGTTTTCATTCAGATATTTTTCTTTAACTTCTGAAGCTTTATAGTCGTGCCATTAACTTGACGAATGTTTTGTTGTAAACATCGTCTAGGCTCCATTCTTAAATTTGCGGCCCTTTTACAGTTCTATTTTCATTACAATATTGACACGAAAAATAAGCAATATAGTGCGCAAGAAATACAGTCAAATCACGACGTTTGGGGATTAATGCACTCCATTACCGAGTAAAAATAAAAATCAGCTTAAAAGCATCGTAACGTTTGAAATGGGAAGCCAGTACAATGCACATAAAATAAACAATTTGCGACGTTTCGAATCGATCCCCGCTTGCGTTATCAAGCAATAAAAGATACGGCGAAGAAGGCAAAGTCAAGTTAAAAACTTTAAAAACCCATGAAAACGTAAAAACTCAACGCACAAGAATAAAAATAATAAATAAAGTCGCAAAAACAAGACAAGAACCCCCGAAGCAGCAAACACAAGAACCCCAACCCCTACAATGAAAACTGTCACAGTGTTGCCGCGACTAAAAATCTGCTTTGCGCAGTCAGCTCAGCGGCGAGTCTTAAATGACGTCATGCAAAAAGGACCGTTATTTTTCTCAAGCTTCGGATCGCTCAGGGCATAGCGAGAAAATGGGAGTGGGGAGTCGCGGGGCTGAACGGGGAAAGCATATGATACCCATTAACGGAACATAAAAAGTAAATTTTGGGGTTATTTACGATGTGCACCGAATCAGTTCTTGCAAAAGGGAGAAGACGTGAGGAAAAGGGAAACATACAGGAAGAAAAATTGCCTGTCGCAGTCAATGTTCAGGAAACACCGACCGAAAACTGGGAAACAACCACGGGAGAAACAAAACCCGGGCGAACCTGGGTACAAATGTTAGTAACAAATGAAACAAAAGCATCGTACTCATTACAATCACATTAAAATATGCTGTCTGCAGAGGCACCACGATAGTTTTGAAGAAAAATTAAAATGAAATAACAATTTAAAACCTACGACTGCTTTCCTGGTCAAAACAGGATAAGTAATGTGGAGCCGAGGTTAAGTTAACCTGTTCCCTGTAAATGCAGGTCCAAATTGAGGGTCAGTTGATTTCGAGTCTGTTTATAGTGTCCGCGGCGTATCTTGAGTTCGCCCCAGAAAGGCACAGATAATCAATTGTATGTTTTTGGTTGCAGAGTGCCTTGTTGATATCCAAGATTGTTACAAAAACAATGGCGGCCTTCGATTAATGCCGCCCCCTCCAGGAAAACGCAGCCGCAATGCGAGCAGCGGACAAGACGAGATAGTGGTGATGGATGGAGCCATGTATCAAACACCAATAATGGGCAGTGCTATACTACCGTGCACAATGGCTACCCTCGCTCCATGTGGGTTTCTAAGATGAATATATCGACCTTTAGTTCGTCTTTTCCCTCTCCAAGAAGAACATTTTGTCACCAGGAAGGAGATTTTGCTAACCATTGGCCGGGCACCCGGGCTCAAGTGCAAAAAAATGGGAATGTAAGCCCCTTGCTGCAAGGAGGTAACAAGAGGGTTTAAAGAGAACCAGCAAAGTTGGCATTTACAGGCAAATGTAGCTAAACCATGCGCAATGGCTGTTTGCTTTGACGTCACCATGAGTTAGCCAATGACGAACGAGAATAACGGCTGTTTGGCCGTCTGATTGGACTAGCCCAGTCACGTGATATGCACGTCACAGCAAACAGCCATGGCGCGTGGTATAGGTGAATGGTGAAATACGTCAACCTAGGGGTAAACATCTTCCGTTAATGCCCGTACACACTGGTAGACACACAAGCCTTGCTTGACAGTGGAATTGCATCGTCGGTGGTGTCTGAAGATTTAGCCAATGCGTTAGAAGGTAATGGTCATAAAATGCACCTCGATGGTAAGGCGACATTCATCTTAGCTAACACATGCATGCCAGGGAACGTTTG
>JAHWFP010126910.1:0-11057 GCA_023313725.1 Lithobius niger
AGAAGATCTCGTTCTGAATGGCGCGACATGACTTCATCTTTATTCCCGCGTTCCACAGTTCTGTGCATGACCTGCACAAGCACCAGAAACAAAATAGCATCGCCCGGGACTCGCGCAGGACAACGGCAAGCAATGAGAAGGATATAACAGCATCCACCAACTGGTTTTAAGAAAAATGACGTCATAATTCTCCATGGCGCTAGCTGTAGTTGTGTCTCGTTGAGACAGGCAATTTAAAAGATGCAGTTGTTGGTTGTTTTTTTTTAAATTTAATTCAGTGTTATCATCGAGGCAAACTAGTTTTTATCTGTCTCGCAAAAGCTTTTTTCGGTCTTAGCTAACATAAAAAAATTGTAAGAGCAATGGTTTTATATTCTTTTAATGCCGTCAAGTGGTCCAGATGAGTAAACCCAGAGGTTGGAATTTATTTAAAAAAAAAATCTTTCTGTCATAATATCCCAAGTGCTTCTATGAAATCGACAATTTTTTATGTTTAAGCACGATACTCCTTTCCAGATTTAATTTCTTGAGGCCCGAAGGTGGAGTTATCCTGGAAAGGGAGTAAGAGAGTTGAGTGTTGAAACGTAAAATTATAGGATACGACACGTGTTCGGCTTGAGAATTTTGGTTTTCTTTTCACAAAACGATTCTTACTAGATTCGACATCTTATTTTATTTACGAAGCATTAACAATCAATGTTTAACATAAAATTATGAGTATACTAGCTTCATCGATGTCTTCGATGTTTACTATGTTTTCTATTTTACGATATTTAAAATTTACGGTGTTTTTCTCTACGCAGCAATACTAGCCCCTAATATATTTCGTCAGCCAAACTGTAATTTTGCTTACTTCGGCTTAAATGATTCGGATTCAGTAAGCCTAACCTCGTTTTTATGCCGCTGATTAACCAAGTTAAACGTAAAACTACGAATCCTGACGAGAATCATTTCGTGTCCCTACTATGGCCATAATGCGATAGAAGCAAACGGATTGCTCCAAGTGAGATATACTCTCAAGATCTGTGGTTTGTTCGTTGGTGACCAAACAGTGATACGCAGAGCTTCGATCTGTATAAATAGTGAAGCAGAAAGGTCCGGTATGGTCTTTACAGTGCGAATCGAGAACTGTGGCCGTTTTGCGGAAAGAAAAGAAAAATTCCAAATTAATGCATAGTTCTTACCCTCAGTTTGTAATACTCCACTCCCTCTTCTTCTTTGATCCATCCACAACCATCCGCTTTGGAAGCTTCATCTAGAACCTGATGGAAAGGAAAAGTATTACATCATCTTAATTCAGTCTGACTAAATTGAACATTAGTAACCCTTTATGTTATAAAATATGGTAAGCACAAAACCGTAGGTTTTTTTTTTTTTTTTTTAGTTTTGTTCGTTATTGTTGTTTGGAGCGCAGCTCCGCTGTGAGACACTCCAATTTAATCTTAGACTGCGCATCACGCGAAAACCACAAGGACAATCCAAACCAAACTCTGCATGCAGTAGCACGGGAGTCCGGACAAGGTTTATCAAAAGAAAAATCCGGAATCGAACATGGGGTTGACGAACCATCAGGTTGATAAAATGGACCAAGAGCAAGAGCCAAAATCAAAACAACAACGAGACGCGAAGCCGTTTCTAATTGTTCAAGGCATCCGATTGTTAAAAAATTGATTGTTGATGATAAACAGGAAGCGTAAAGCGGTAGTAAACCAAATTCAACATATTTTCACTTTTCGTTACCGGTTTGGACGTTTGAATACACCATTTTCGCGGTTTTTTCACCACCTTTACAATGGCCCAAACCTCAATCAACTGTCTCTTATTGTTTACAAATTACAAGGCAAATCCGATCCGATCCGATTGACAGCAAAACAGCAAAGAAAGCGGAGCCCGCTCCATTATATCGACAGTGGAACTGATGACGGCCCTAGTTTTGTATAGTAGTCTGCATCCATGCAATGCGCGAGCGATGACGAATGTCTATGGTCGAACCCTGATCCCACAGTCTTAACTGACACTTTATCGAGTGACATTTAATTTGAGCGATTGCGGTTCGACCAAAAGCGTGAGGGCAGCCATTTTGGATCTGATGTCACCACTTTATCATTGATAACTTAGTAAGTTCCTTCACATGCATGGCGTTGTTGTTTGATGGTATCCATCTGGCGCAATTCACTGTCGTTTTAATGGGAAAGAATTTAACCGAAGTTAGGTACCAGCGTTTTTGTTTCCGACAATATAACACCTGGAGTATTTTGGGCTAATTAACGACGACTTGTTTGATGCCAAATTGTATTTTGCAGGATGTCACATCAAAATGATCATCAAGGTTAACGGATCAGACAGTCGGAATTAAAGGGATCGGCAGCAGACGTTAGGGCACGTTCACGCAACCACTCGCTTTTACATTCTCGTAGCTAGAAATCACCTCAAATTCCAACATGGCGGCAGTTTTATGTCTGCCACCTCGCAACGAAAACAGCAAATAACGTGAGTTCAGAGGCGTTTGGGAAAATTGTTTCGTCATGAAGAATTCTTTATATTATTAGCACGGATTATAAGATTGCCAGTATTTACTCAAACGATGTCGGATTTAACTAATCCATTTAGCGTTGTTACCATGGCAATGTCACCTTTGCCATCGCGATTCAGTTCTAGCTGCGAGAATGCAAAGGCGAGTCGCTGCGTAAACGCGCCCTTAACCTGGGAATTCTTGTTTATTTATCAACGACGTATTCTTGAGCTAAAAGTTAAGATGTAAGGCGTCGTCCTGAGTTCATGCAGGACCCACGAGAAAAAGACAATTCTTTAGGCTACAATTTTCTGTTTTGAAATTAATTTTCCTTTCATATTTTCCCCCCTTTTCTTTGTGATTTGTCCTTTATTGAGGAAAAAATATTTTTACTACATCTTACAAAACATACACCTAGTGTATAAGGGACGTTACTTGTTAGAAATTTGTGTTTTCTTGCACTTTACAGGCATAGAAAGCCTTCCTCGTTTCAGCTCATTTCCTCGCTCTTTAGCTTTTGCAAATATTCTAAAAATGGTTTAAAAACCATAAAAAAGTGCAGAGTTTTGGCGGCTTTCCGCTTGTTTCCACGTTTTCATCCAAGAGTGACTTTCATCACTCTGATTTTAGCGTGGTAGTAGTTGATGAGAATGAGCAAAAGGATTTTTTTTCCCTGCTCATTTAAAATTTGTAACTGGATGCAGTTTGAAGATATCGTAAATCTCGATGTTTATCTGATATTTATGCAGGGTTCCCACCAAAATACTGAAATCGATTTCCCTGAATTCCCAGGTTTTCCAGAGTAGACGAAGTCATTTTCCAGGCTGTGTACCGTAATTTTAGGAAGGAATTTTTTTTACCAGTTTTGTGTTTAAAAGGCTGAAGCTTTTACATGGAAATACATTATTTAAAATCTTAATTTTTTCTCCGAGTTTTCCAGATTTTTTTGTAAAAAAAATCAGAGAATTGCCTGAGTTCTTCCTGAGTTTCAAAGGTAGTTTAAATTCATTGAGTTTTCCAGATTTTCCAGGTTGGTGGGAACCCTGTTGTGATATTATCGTGATATCATGTCGTTAGCAGTGTCGGATTGGAATGCAGGGCAACCCGGAGATTGGACTGCCCGGGAACCCGGACCAGTGTTGGGGCCTTTTTTTTTTTAAACAAAAAAAAAAAAACCTTTGGAAAAATTTGAAATGAATTCGCGTGAAAATTGTGTTTCTATTGCAGACAAAAGTTTCAAATTCAAACTTATTAAATAAAAAAGTTAGCTTCCGGAGCCGCAGAATCCTTCCCCTCAAAAAAAAGTCTTTATTCCTATTTTTAATGAATTTATGTGAAAATTGCATCGCTTAGTTGCAAGAAATCAATTCAAATTCATGCATATTTCTTTATAAAACGATAGATTCTGGGGTATTTCCCTACCACCCCTTCCCCCCCCCCCCCCCTTTCAAGAGACACTTGTTAAAAAAAATTGGATGGGGAATTTTAAATGATTCTTGTGAAAATTGTTTCTCTTAAGTTGCAGAAAATCGTTTCAAATTCGCGCTGATTTCTTGAAAATTAGTTTCTGGTGATCGTGGCGCGCCCCCCCCACCTCCATCCAGTACAAATATTCTTAAGGCTCCTGCAGTACATTCTCGAGGAAGCCCAACCTCTCCCAATCCAACCGTGGTCGTTATCATACACGGCGATGTTATATGATTGAAGTCCTCTCTCCAGCAAAACTAAAACTATTAATTTCTCCGTTCCAATTCAATATATTGCGACCAAACTTGGCCAGATAGTAGATAGGTATGGAAGGTATATGTTATACCAACTTTTATGCTATTCCGTGCAAGAGTAAAAGTAGGGAGTCACACGTAGATTTGAAAACTGTTCACTTGTTGTTTTTGCTCTTCTTCTCGTGTGACATGGTTCCAGAAAAAAACTACTGCACCTACCTAAAATCTGAAACATGATTTAAGCCAGAAATTTTCTCAGCCTTCATCCTCGCAGAGACCACTTTTTTAATTGGTCGAGCCATTCCGGAGTTGCGGAATTTGCTTTTATGGCCCGCAGCCATGCGCCCACACCAACAAACTAAATTAAATTACAATCTCTGCTCAACAATGCCAAATATTCACATTCTCCTCTGATTTGGATCTTTGTCCACCGTCAAGCCTTTACATAAACACCAAAATATAACCAACAAACAATGCCACCATTGCACTACTACAACAACTACCGCATTAACATTGTTCGATGCCAGCTTGTCAGAACGAGACAGAAGAGTTGGAACCCTGAACGATCATTTTGACTGGTTTACATTGTTTTAACCATTGTAATTAGGGAACAATGCCGCTCAGCAAACTCCAGAGCCATTCTTCGTGCACATGTTATCTTTGCTGAAAAGTTGATTGTTGAAGGGTAAAATGAAGGGCGAAATGGCTGAGGATGTTGATGAGCTCCTTCATGAACTGAGAAAATTGAAAGTAATCACAGACAGTGAAATTAATTTTGGTGTTGTATCTGATGAGACCTTTGCGCAAGTTATGAGGGTCGCACAGAAACGGAATATTAGTGAAAAGAGAGTGAGGGAGTTTGGGGTTGACACGGTGATGAAGAGTAGGGCTCTTGGAGGAAAACAAAATGGCGGCATGAGTGAGTCTGCAGCAGTAGCAAGCGCAGCACTAGGTACTCGGGGTCAACCAGGTGATCAACACGCCACAGTGCAGATGGGAAACAAACTTTTCAGTGCAGCAGTGGCTGGAAATGTGGAAACAAAGACGATCTGGGGAGAAAGTGAAAGTGGTGATAGAGGTGTTGTAGGCTCAGAAGTGGACAATGGACGGCAGAGGTACTCAAGGAATCTCCAAGCCCTGAAGAGACTGTATGGAGGAGGGCTAACCAATGCAGTCATGCCAAGGTCAGTGGTGCTGATATGTGAACCGACGGGCAGGCCATACCCATTTATTCAAGTCTACTTGGCTGTAGAGGATGTTGTGGGTGCGGAAGAACTAGTGGCAGTTGGCACGCTAAGAGTGAGCCATGCATTCGAAGTAGAGGTGCGTACACGAGCAGCCAAGCAGAAGTTGTTGGAGGCCAGACTAAACATAAATGGATACCCTGTAGAAGTGCACGATCTTCATGAACAGACGGTTCAAACGCGGCTCCTCTGGCTGCCACGAGGCATCACAGCGCAGGAAGTTGCAGCGGGTCTGGCGCGCATTGCAGTGTTGGAGAGCCATGCATTTGAGAAGTTGCTTCTGCGAGGCAGAGCTGTATGTGAGACGACGGTCCGCTACGTCACATTGCGGCTGCGTGAAGGTTACACGATTGAAGATGTTCCTGACGTGGTCTCAATTAAAGGTGTTCCTACGCTGGTTTTGGTGAATGATCGCGCACCACAATGCTTACGTTGTTCGATGCGTGGGCATTATCGTCGCGCATGCGCAGCCCAGAAGTGCGTAACGTGCGGGATTTGGTGCGACCCACGCCACCTGTGTCCACACTTGATGGTGGCGGCCCGTGCCAGATGTGTACAGCAAGCAGCACAGCGAACGCCAACTGCAGTTCATCAGCAACAGTCTGGTGCGCAAACATGCGCAGTGCAGCTGCCCCAGCATCTGCAGCAGCAGCAGCAGCAGCAACAACAGCAGCAGCGTACGCAGCAACTGCCGCGCACCGATGCGCGACCTTGTCTGGGGCTGTCGTCCTTGAGTACGAGTGCCCCGTGCCTTACCGCGGCGACTAGTTTTGAGCAACAAGATAAGCCAGACGTACCTCGCCCGGCGGAAAATTTGTGTCGGCAGACTGACTCTAAGCAGCCAGAGCAAGAAAATCTGAGCAAGGATAATGATGGGCCGTGGCTTACTTCCCCGCCAAAGCGTAAGCGGAAAAGAAAGAAGAGTGGTGAAACGACTCCAACATCGATGTCAATCGGTGAATCCCGAGACAATAACGCCACGATGAATCAGCCTGAAGAAGAGAGTAACTTGAGCGACATCAATGTGGATTTGGAGGAACTAAAGCCGGCTGAAGGCTCACAAGCAGTCAGTGACCATGGTTACGCAGTTACTCAGTGTGCAGTTGAGGAGCTGCTTTCAAACAGGGTCCCCATGTCGCAGGTCCAAGATGATCAAAGTATTTTAAGTTGTAGTGGAACGGACGAGGGTTGGGAAGCGGGGGGAGTGTAGTAAGGGTTCCAATAGCATTCGCAGAGCCTGTATATTTCAAAATAGTGTCGTGGAACGCGCGGGGAGTTCGGCACAAGTTGCACGAAGTTGAACTAATGTTACAGCATGCAGATATAGTTAGTGTTCAAGAGGTTAACAATATGCAGGGATATGATGCTTCAGCCTGGGAAGCAGACTTTGTATACTCGGGAGTCAAGGTTGGGGTTTTCGTTAAATGGACGGTTCCATACCAGTGCCTTCAAGTAGCTAATCTAGCGACGGGTGTAGACGCGGTGGCAATTAAGGTGTATATGGCAGGGCAATGGGTCACAATGGTTTTTGTACATGTGACAGGCAACCCAATTGTGGCTGAATGGAATAATTGGTTTGGGTAATTTGTGTCCCCAGTAATTATTGGTGGTGACTTTAATAGTCATCACTATGACTGGGGGTCGCTTCAAGTCGACACGCGTGGTCGACGGTTGGCGGGTGTTATCGCTGGTCGGGACTTGACGATCATGCAAGATGGCACGCCAACGTTTATCCGATGGCAGCAGGACAGGGTGCAAGAGTCAGTTCTGGATTTTTTTGTGTGCTCGCGCAGCATCTCAGTGTGTTTTTCGTTTGAGGTTTCTGACGATCTCCGGGGCAGTGACCACTTCCCGGTGGCCCTGTGTCCACGTCGACGAGTTGAGTCTGGGCCCGAACTGGTGTTGGGACCCAGTTCCGCCTTTCCGCAGCATCGGCGGCGGCGACCGGTGGTTGCAAATGGGATTTTCGGTGATTGGGTTAGTATTCACGCTGGGCAACGGAGAAGGAGTCAAGGTGTAGCCAAGCGTGATCGTCCGCAATGGTGGACAGGTAAGTGTACTGTGGCGGTGAGAGATAGGCGACAATTTTACCGTCGGTGGAAACGGGCTCCTAGCGAAGAGCGCTGGTTGACATACAGTGGTGTAGCTGCTGAGACGCATTATATTCTGGGGCAGGAAAAGGCATCGTATGCCGAGCGTCTCTGCAAAGAGGTTGCTGGAGCACATTCGCTCCAGCAGGCCTGGAAAGCGTTAGGTCGCAGCAGGTCAAAAGTGGTGCAGAGATGGGTTTACAGCTCGGCAGCCACCATTGGAAATCGTGAAGTTTTGCGTGGAGAGCGGATGGCAGACGCCTTCAACGCGAGGTTTGCAAGTGTGTATGGCCTTGGGGTGGGGGCTGCGCCTCCCACGCTGGAGGCTACTGCTGCTTCCCAGGTTGGAGACGTACCATGGGATTACAGCGAGTTTGATGCATCCCTAAAGCAGTGTCGGAACTCCAGTGCGGCGGGCATTGATGGAGTGGGGTACGAAATGATACGGCAACAGTCTGACGATGACCAACGGTCCCTGGTGTCCCTATTCCAACAAGTTCTTGATGGTTTGCCACTACCACCATCCTGGATGTTTACCATCTTGGTGCCGGTGCACAAATCAGGGAGCAACAGGTCGGAAGTAATGAATTATCGGCCGATTGCTCTGTTATCGTGCATCAGAAAGGTGTATGAGCGGATGGTGATTCGGCGTCTAAGCTGGCACCTAGAGTATTATGATTGCTTGGCAGGGGTTCAGTTTGGATATCGTCCAGGCCGCAGTGCGCAAGATGCTGTCCTGTTCCTGCTTTCTAGCATACGAGAGGCATGGGCGCAGGGCAAGGTTGTCTTGGCTGTCTTTCTAGACATCAAGGCAGCCTATGATACTGTGTCCATTGCGTGGGTCAAAGTATCTTTGCTGCGCATGGGTGTGAGTAGGAAGCTGGTTAACACCATAGTAGCGCTTCTTGGTGTGAGGACGTTTGTGACGAGGGTTGCTGGTTATTGGTCTGGGGAAGCAACCACTGACAGAGGGCTTCCACAGGGAAGCTGCTTAAGTCCGACACTGTTTGCAGTAGCCATCAATGAGGTGTTGATCAAAATTGGAGCAGCAGCGAACATTGTCTGCTATGCAGACGATGTGGCTGTGTGGTTTGTTGGGGATAGATTGGGTCTGATGACTGGGAGTGCGCAGAGTGCTCTTGACGATATTCAACAGCATCTAGGTGTGAGAGGCTTGCTTTTAGCCCCAGCAAAGACGGAGGTTGTTGTGTTTGCGCGCTTTGTAAATGTGGCAGTTGATCAGGTGAAGTTGCGAGTTGGTGATCAAGTGATCCAACCGAAAGCTAGTGTAAAATATCTTGGAGTAGTCTTGAATGCTACTCTAGATTGGTCAAGTGACGTGGCCAGAGTGAAAGGGAAGGTGCTGGCACGCACTGCCGTCATGCGGACTCTTTGTGTAGGCAAATATGTCAGGAGGGGGATGCTCTTAGCGGCGTATAGGACTTTCGTGAGGTCAGTTGTTGACTATCACCTTCCTTTTCTAGCTGGCTCCAGGAACCATCTGAAGACGCTGCAAGTGGCGCTGAATGTAGGACTGAGGGCAGTTTCGGGTTGCATGGCCTCCACCCCGGTTCAGGCGCTGTGGGTGGAGTGCAATGAGCCGCCACTTGAGGTTAGGGCTAAAGAGTTGCTTGTTGCGCTGTGTCTTCGCAACCTGAGTCGAGGCCCAACGGACCCGGTGGGAAGAATCCTTACGGATTATGGTGCTTTGGGAGACAGAGCTAGGAGCATACTTGGGGAAGCTGGGTTTGGAATCTCTCTCCTACAGCAGGTTTCAGAGCGGGATCTGTCTGTGGCCAGAGCGCGGGTGCCCAGTCCATGGACCTGGTGTCCTGAGGTGCTGCAGGTTTTTGAGGGTAGAACTGCGGACTGCGCAATCTTTTGTGACGCCTCGTTTCATGCTGAGAGTATGCGAGGAGGGGTTGGAGTTGCGGTTCCGTCGCTAAAGATTACGGTAAAACGGCAGGTAGAAATGGTCACATCGAGTACACTCTGTGAGCTGCTGGCCATTTCAGTTGCGTTAGATGTGGCAATTGATGCAGAGCTGCCTTCATTCGTGCTCTACACGGATTCCATGGCAAGCCACATGCTCCTTCGCTCGGCGTGTGAGCGACTGGATGTTGAAGATCCGTTGCTTTACACAATTCTCTGGAAGTTTTGGGTAGCATTGCGCAACAGTCATTTGCAATTTCATTGGGTGAGGGGCCACTCCGGTAACCCGGGTAATGTCCTTGCTGATGGATTAGCTCGTGAGGCTAGGAGTGAGCACAACCCACAGGTCATCCCTGTGCTTTCTGTACAGATGCGCCGTCCTATTGTCAAACGGTGGTCTCTGTCACTATGGCAGAGTGATTGGGATGCTGCTGATGTAGCCAGGGGTTTTTATGCAATGCACCCGAAATGTGCGGTGCGTTCATCCATGGACAAGCTGTGTTTCTGAGATGCAAAGACTATTTCCAGGCTGAGGGTTGGGCATACGTTGCTACGTGCACACCAGTTCCGGTTTGGATGGGTCAGCACGCCAAGTTGCACAGTGTGCCTCGTGGATGAGACGCCGGAGCATGTCCTCCTGGCGTGTAGGAAGCATGCTCAGAAGCGGTTGCTGCTATCTTCTTGGATTCACAGGACAGGTGCGGTGCATGAACTGTTGGCACTCGTGGATAACAAGGAGTTAATCAACAAGCTACGTGCGATAGCTAGATTTTGTCGTGAGGCGGGTATCAGCATATAATTCCCTTCTTTCCGCCCACTCCCCCTCCCCTCCCCCTTCCTCCGTTCCTCTCAGTACTCCCCAGTTCTCCTCAGTGCTCCCTAGTGCTGTGTTGTGTGTGCTTCGCTGCAGCAGTGGTTCCGTGGGAAAACGATCAGTTGTGCTGTGGGTAGCTGGCTCACTGGAACTTTCCCTTGATGGGGAAGAGAAGGTGGGCTGGTTTGTGGAGAGTGTGTCCGAGAAGAAGAGGTAAGCAGTTGTGTGAGGCTCACTGGAACTTTCCCTAGATGGGGAAGAGAAGGTGAGCCGGTTTGAAGTGAATTTGTTATAGCAGAGGAGTGCGTTGTGCCCAAGTGTTGTGAAAGGAGAGACAGGGATGATGTAACGCAACATAGGGACATGCATGTAGTCGAGCAGAGTAGTGATCGTGAGGTGTAGGAGATGCTGTTGGTAGAGTAAGTTGGTGTGTAAGTAGTGTAGAATTATGTATACTAGAGTAGGATGGAGCGTACGGCTACGGGCCAGGGCTCCTGAATAAATAATTGAAAGAATCCGTTTCATCAGTTACTGTCGGCTGCGCCGGGCTAGCAAGCTCTGAGCCGGTTACGTTGTATAGCCAGGTTTTGCAAGGCAACGGGGGTCGCAGTGTAGCATTTGCTCGTGGGATTCTCACCGTCACCTATAGTCAACTGGTCAACTGGTGCTGCGGCCAGCGTGTCGTAGTAATGTGCCGCTGGAACTTCCCCTAAATGGGAAAGAGAAGGCGGGCAAGCTGTGCTG
>JAHWFP010126911.1:0-10467 GCA_023313725.1 Lithobius niger
CATGCGGCCAGTTTTCGAACGAGTGATCGTAATTACTTTCTTGGCTAACCTGCTTTAAAATTAGGTTTTTGTAGGTTTTTGGCCTAACAAAAATACGTGTGAGGTATTGGTCGAATGGAACTATTTCTGGCAAACAGCGGCTTTGAAAGGTTCTTGGAAAGTGCATAGAGTTTCGTTTGTTTGAGTCAAGGCCGACTGTAGAAATTACGTTTTGGGCTCCCGAAAGCACGCCAGTTCTCGCGCATGCAAACGCCTCTTTGCGTTGATTTGGTAAAATATGATTCTGGCTATGTAAACTGAGCTGGCCTGGAGCTAGGAATCGAGAACCGCAGCTTCTCCCCCAGACGACCTTGTGACAAGGGAGGAAACAAAGGATACAACATGGATACTCCCACGTTCTACAAACGTATATGCTTTTATAGGCTCCTGTTGTGAAAAAGAACATATTTAAGCTTAGCGTGAAGGCCTCCCGTGTGTTGCCCAGTGTTTAACATTGGGGCTTACACTAGCAATAGTATTACTTAAGATGGTGTGACGTCACAAGTGAAATTGGTTTCGTAAGCCCGTACGTCCATGAAACGTGGTTTGGTTATGAGCAAGAAATTACAAGAGTCTACCTAGTCGCAGCCGATCTTCTGTGCAGTTCCGCTACTTCTAATGTTGAGGAGCACACCTCCATCACGTACTGCAACACTGATCTCTATTACATCCAAAAGCAGCAACCATCACAAATGCCGGTTAAAAACGTGTTAGCGTTTATGTCTATTTTACATTTTTTGCGCTATTGTCAGCTTTTAGGCCTAATTTTCACCTGCAGTTTTAATTTTTGTATTTACGTGTACATTTTTGCAACATGGTGCACCTCCGGGCACATAGTTACAGTGTTAAAACGTCATGCGCAACGTATATAGATTAGTGGAAGGGAAGTGACGGGAGAGTCGCAGTGTAGAGATGGAGTCATAAAATATAGTGCTGTTCCATGTAACGTGATTTTAGACCTAATGTTCAGTTTTTAGGCCTAATTTTTTTGACTACAGTTTTAATTGCGTTAAGTAGCAGATAGGCCTAATGTAGAATTTGGTTCGACGGCAAGCCTAGTCATTCATGCAACAATGCGACGAGACTATTTTACACGAAGCTAAAATCCTTTTGTTTTTTTACGGTTGCTTGTTATTCTTATGATTTCAATTCGATGATCAAATGTTATTATTTCATTTAGTTTCGTTGAGGAAGGCTATCAGCTTTAAGGAAGTAACGATGTTTTAGTTTGCCATGTTTTTTAATTAAATTTTGATACTGAATCTAACTTTGTAAACCGTGGTCGTCTCTATCTGGTACCGTTACGAAGTTGAAAAAAGCGACTGACGGATGGACAAAGTTGTTAACAATAGTCTTCTCATGCGGTACGGCTCTACAGCAGACTAACAAACTGGGTTCAGAAAATCAGAAGAGTTTGAAGGTCGGCTGTAACATCATAACAAATAGCGAGTTTTTTTTTGAGGTGGGGGGGAGAAGGCCTCATGGCTGAGTCACAGGCAGGGGCGCCATCAACGATGTGCTTAAACGTGTGTACATACATTTTTTTTTAATTAACTTTTACCGGAGGAAAGGAGCCCCATGGGTCCATCGACGAGTTTCTGGTCCTGCTGGTGACAGCATTTAAAGCTGGAGACTCGACTTTGTTCTAAATGTGCTATCCCTTTTCGACTTACGATTGTTCTTTTTCTAAAAATTTTTTAAAAATCTACTGTTTTCAACGTTGGTTTCAGTCTTCAACTTGTATTTCTGTCGTGAAAGAGCAGATTGTGAAAATGAAGATCGCAAGAAATTTTTCGAGGAGCAGACCAGTCAACTCCCTGAAGGTGCCAATACCAAAGTGGAGCCATTCTCTGAGGAGGGTTGTTCTGCGTAGGAACAATTTTGAAATATATTTTTTGAATCTGGAATGTAAGACAAAGGTGAATCAATAAAACTGTCTTAGTGGCAAATGCATTCGTTCAATTAGTAAATCTGTATACCGGTATTTAAATTTATTTTTTACAAGTTTGTCTTTACTTTAGCACTCTTATACAGGATGTCCTTACTGATTTCGTGTTTATAATCTGTAATCAGTTTTTATAGTTTAAGTGAACACGTAGCAGGCAGAAACGTAGAGAGGGACTAAATGATATTTTTTTTCGTAGCTGTCTTTTCAGTCTCTCGTATTTTAGGATTAGGTTAGTTCCCAAAACGACGCGATCTACCTCAATTTTCAGCTCGAGTACAGCAGCTGCTACAAGGCAAAACACTATCCGTTGCTTAGTGCCTAAGCTGCAGTGCAGAGATTTTTTTTTCTCCGCTGGAGGTGGCTGCCGCACTGCCAAACCGGAGCTATACTCATGTCTATCGCTAACTGTTATGAGCTATTACGTCAGCCACTCATGGGACATTAATCTCATCGATCACGTTCGTTAAATCTGAAGCAATTAACTATAGAGTGGGTGCATTGAAAAGTCACTCTTTATCAACAAAACAGCACTACTTCTTATGGTGTCTTACCTTGCCCCTGGATGGCCCCACCATCCAGAGTAAACGCTTGTATACTTGTCCTGATCCCATCCTCGTCGCCATTTTGAAGTGGACTGAGCTAAGTAGAGGAAGTGGACTGATACTACGGAGGAAAGATCGACACCTTGAAAGGAATACTGTATGACTGACCTTGGCTTGTCAGTTGCATTAACTTTGATTAACAATAGATCAACTGACCAAAGTGTCAGCTGATGACAAGCATACAAGCGTTTACTCTGGATGGTGGCAACATCCAGGGGCGAGGTAAGACACCACACTTCTATTATTCAGCTCGTCTTGAGTCATTTCGTGCGGTTTGCACATACGTAAGTAAAGTCACCCAGACACCGGCCGAGCAACAACTGCTAAATGTAAAATCCTGTATGTTGCAAAACACACATTAAGGTGGTAAATGGGAACAGAAAATTAGGCCTAAAAATCTGCTATCACAGCATTGGCTTGAATGATGATGCCATTGCTTTTACTGGCAGCAAGGCTTCCGCTACCGATTTTATGGGGGGAAGGGAGGGAGAATCTTCACCTGATTGAGGGGAAAAAGAGAAGATACCGCGGTTTGGATTCTCCAGTTTTTAAAATAGCTATTGATACTTCAACATTAGTATCAAAATCTCACCTCTCAAAGCAATAAATATAATAATAATCACGTAGGGGGGGTTATTTGATAGTTATACTTATATTTATACTTATAACTAAGTTATACTTAACGACTAACACAAACCTAATCAACTAAACCGTCGTACGCACAATAACACCACATACCACCTACACTCTCTCTTCCTTCGGGGTAATTATGATAATTACCTAATGACCCGTAATTAGGACAAATTACGGCTTTCCTTTCGAAACATCAAGTTGGACTGTCGCTAACAAAGGCAACGCAAAGGATTGCGACACTCGAAGCACGTGTGTTCCACGTAAAGGGATGTTTGCAATTCGGTTTGGCAGGAAACTCACAATAAATGAAGGACTTTTGGCACCAAACCCTATCATTCACCACAGGTAGGGAACAAGGACAGAGCAACATGTACGAAATGTCTTGTTGGACATATTCTTGGATCATTTGGCTCGAATGTTAAAAGTGCAAATTGCAAATACGTTTGTCAAATGCAGAAAGTAAAAGAAGTTTATTTTAATATGTCAGCAGTGAACCATAGGATTTACATTGGTGACAGCGGTGACAAAGAACTTTCACATTAAGGAGAAAAATGTTACATCAATAAATTTACATTGGTGGCAGCAGTCAAGCCGGACTTTCACGCCGTGGAAAACAACAGTTGCAGTGGAGGTTCCGGCCATTCACGTTAAAGGAAAAAGCTGCATCGAAAGTCGGTGGTCAAGTCTCATTTGATGGTAGTGGTGAGCTTCTCCAACTCATTGGGTCCACTTTCCATGGCAAGATTTTGACTTTAGCGGCAACCAGCGTTGTAGGACGATTAAAGGGGCTTCCTGCTGTTCTCGAAAAGAGAGGTCAAGAAGACGGAAAAGCCGATAGAATAAGATTGCGACTGAGCAAGGGACGCAAAACATTCCTATCAGCGAGATTGGGTGGTCAAGCAGCATGTCGTCGAATAAGGAGGAAGATTTCGGCAGATTCGTTAAAGGAAGAAGGGAAATAGCGTTTGACGTCATCGCTAGTGCAAGCCTCGGTTCGTCAGTGCAGATGTAAAAGTCGTCTTGACTGCGTCTCCACAACACGGCAACGGGTAAGCTGTGACAAACTTTTTTTACACCTTGGTATTAGGGCGTTTGATAAAAAAGTGTTGGACATTACTTGTGGGAACTGTTGCGTGTTGGTGCTATTTTTCATTGTTGGTTACTTAGGTAAATAAGTAATTTTAACAAGGATTTGCTTAGTGAGAAAACTGTATTTGATTTGAAAGCTGTGTGTGAAGAATTAGGATCACATGCGCCTAAGCGAAATAGCGAAACTCTTGCTGTGTTGAAGGATGGGTTGGAGGGAGGAATTTTGTTTGTGGATGATCTAGAAGAAGCTATTAGAACGGTAGAGGATGCAAAAAGGCTAAAAAAAATGAAGAAAAGAGAAGGAGTTAAAAGAAAACAGGAACTAAAAGAGAGGGAGTTAAAAGAAAAGCAAGATGAAAGAGAAAGGTTAATTTTAGAGATTGGATTAGAGAGGGAAAGATTAAGTGCAATAAAAGAAGTATTGGCCAGGCAAAATGGTTTAAACACGTCCTTTGTAATGTCCCCTTGTTAATGGTCGTGTTTTATAGATCATTAGAAAGCTGAATGGATGTTTCCAACACAATATACACATATTTAAACTCGTCAAAATCCATGTCTTCTCCGACATGGTTTTCGTAAATATGTTTCAAGTTTAATTCATCTTGAGGAAAACACACAAGCAGGTTGGTATTGTCATGTACGACTTGTTTTGGAATCCTGGTGTAAAACTGAGTGCAGTTAAACACATTATTGTTGGACTGACGACCCTGCGCAAAATACCTTTCGATCACATTTTGTTTATCGAGCAAGGCGTCATCAAATACAATGACATTGCAGATGGATGGATCCAAGTTTTCTAGTGGAGTCAGGTCCACTTCCGAACCGTAGAAACCGGAAATTTCCTTACCCAGGTGCGCTTCAAGTTCGGAAAATGCAGATTGTGACGTTCTATACTTTGTCTGACAAAGAGTGTTGCTGTAAAAACACAGCTTATCGTATTCTCTCAATCCATCATAACATAAAAAATTTAGCATGAGGTTCGTTTTCCCATAGTTTGCCGGTCCAATGATTAAACACCGGATGTTTGATGGTGAAAAGGGCTGTTGCACTTCACCATCTCTGATATCGTAATTATTCACAATATTTAAAAAAAAATTTTTTAAACATTTTTTAAATAAGAAAAAATCGAGCATGGATGTCAACAAATTTGGAGGATGGGTGGAACGGGTGGAGGGGTTTGATTTGACGTTCGATAGCCATTACAACCTGGGTGCGCGTAGATTAACTGACGTTGGTGAGGGTTTCAACCGAACGACATCGCCACTTTCCCAACTGACTTTGCTGTGAAGAGAGGGAGAACAAATTTTTCTACGAAACACGACATTGAGAATGAACAAACAGGTCTGAAAAGAAACTCTAGTTCCCGAGAATAACGTTTTTCTGCTAAAATGAAACGGAGTAAGGCTGGGTAATCTCCGTGGTACTCTCAATGCTGTCAACAAGATATAACGTCGACAGAAATTGCTTGGTTGGTAATGAAGATGAAAACGAGTTCAACAGGCAAGGGAAGCGTATCATTGGTGTTGCCGACCCCATCAAACCTACGGACTTGGCTTCGAAACAATTCGTTCAATGCTCCTGTCATGATACCATTTCTTTTCACATCAATAGTCTGATGAATGCAAGAACCCCTGGGGAGTCTTTGTACAAAAATAGAGTCTTTACTAACCCCGCAGTTCTCCGTAAGATCGTGTTTCACTGCAACGATGTGGACTCGTCACTCAATGGGTGGTACGGAATTGGACAGGAGAGGATAAAACTTTCAAAATGCCGGGGGAACTTGCTACAAAGATTACGAAACCATTAAAATTAATCGAGAAGAATTCGGTTATTAGCGTCCGAAACACCGATGTATTTTTGAAACCGGGTGTGTACTTTTGAATTGATTTCTACGAGTACTTTACAGAATAAAAAGAATTTTTTTTTATTATTTCATTAGTTCCAGAACGCGTTGATACTGGAACCCCTCAGATAGTTTCCAAAGGACAAGCAAGCTCAAACGTCTACAATAAATATGATTAAAGTCTTAAACTCTGTCCACGTTGTATTCCAATTCTGCGGGTAAATGTTTCATCCACAAAACTGACAGCACCAAATCGTCGTAACTGTCAAAGTAGTAAGACTTGTCATCGAGAGTCGAGTAGCATACCCAGTGAGTCCCCTTTCCGGTATTATATTCTCGTAAATTCATGATGTCGCATTCTCCTTCTCTCCGAAAGGTCTTTGGAAGCGTATCCTTGCTGAACGTGCCGCTATAACGACGAATCTTTAATACCTCACCAATGGTGGGTATGTCGGTGGAATTTAACGCGCCATCGAGGGTTATTAGACCTTTTGTGGATTCAAGAAGAGTCCTTTGCCACCCCTTTTCTTTGGACGTCCCTTGGCGACTAGTTGACAGCGCATTTTTTAAAGTTGCAATCCTTTACCTTCCATTTTGAGGTTCTGACATTTAAACTCGTCCAGCATCTTGACATCTTGTTTGGCCTTGTTCATGGCTGACACGATAGCTGCTTCTGCACTAGCCACGGTACTGGCTCCTCCGACGATGGCGGCGATTACCAGGATTGAGGCTGGTAAGACTCATGCTATGTGTTTCTTTCTGCTTTTTGTGGCTTTCTTTTTGACGTACACCGCTATTTTTTTTTAAATAAACAACTTTGGCCTTACCCTTATCCAATTTCAAATTTATCATTTGATCTCTTATCAGCAGGGTGTGACATCTGGTATTGGCCGCCACCCTAATCAAAAATGCATCTTGACTTGCACGTCCACTACTCCTGTCAGTAATCGCTCGCTTTGTATCGTACAGTCGATGAGCACGAGCGGATAGGCCCATTTGAAGTGAATGGGATCTACGCTAACGTCTCCACTATCATGATTTGCCTTTCTGAAATCCATAAACATTTGATACATATTGGCGTAGTCCCCATTTACGTAGTTGATGTTGCGATCCCAGTAGGGATAACATTCTCCGTTCAGAGTAACGTGACAATCGGTCAAGCTACAATGATCAACCACAGCCGTATTCTTGAGGTTGTTGTTCGATCGGTTAGTCGAGAAACCGAGAATTACCCATCTAGGTTTCTAGATGGCAGCGTTCGAAGTGACCCTCCAAGTGTGAGAGGTCGAGGTTGATATCTGGGTGCTTTCGTAATCCCAGTGTCAGAATCCTAGTTTTACTTCATCCCCATGCTCGATCAGCTTGTACGATCGTAGTTTTTGCTCATCGAAAGGAACTACATGGGGCATGTGCCAACTGATGTGAGAAGGTTCCAAAGTTGCATCGGAGGCTGCAGCAGCTTTGAACAGGATGTCGTTATTACCCGCTCGCATCAAAGTAAGAATTTGTGCCATAAATAATTTTGTCGTAGTCTTCGAAAAGTTCGGTAGGTGGGAAGTCGGCATGAGGAAGCTAATATTACCTTTAGGGGAGGTATGCTTGATGATCATGTTGTGTCGGGTGGCGAACCCAGTGTTGTCCGCTTCCGCACTGGTAGACGCAGCAGCATCCAGTTTCCAACATGCACTCATCAAACTACTCTGATCTGACGACCCGTAAGATGGGACTCCTTTCATAGTAGAAGTATACCCGGGGTAATTTAAGTCGTCCACCAGCTTCTGACTGAGGTGATATTAAACAGAAACATGACACCGTTATTTACCAATGTCACCTGATCCGCATACGAAAACGCCGTTCCGTCTGACGATTTCACGATCGTTCCCTTTACACTAATGTTGCTTCTGGAAGGATGGGTGAATGCATCCTGGTTTTCTGTGACTAAGCGTATCTCTGAATTTATGTTGTTCCTATGATGGGGTAATACTCTCGATACAGGTGTGCTTGCCGGTAACCAGACACGTAATTAATGATATGAGGCTCTGGTTAACAGATCAAAACATGGTGCCCTGAATTTACGTGGCGAAATGGTGACGATTCGACTCCATCTCAAATGGAGTTAAGAAAAAAAAGGACCACAATTGTATTTAGAAAACGGGTGCTCCCTACCATTCCCATCACCAAGGTACCAACAAAAAAGCTGAAAAGGGATGAACTGGAACCCCATAACCAAGCCTTCTTGAACTTGTTGAGTAGAGAATAAAAAAGATATAAAATGTCAACTTCAGTAGCGCAAGAGTACCTAGAATTAGCGGAACCGTTGCAGGTAGATGCGTCGGTGGATTCGATACAGGTTCTAGCACTAATCAGCACTAATCGAGCACCTTTTCGAGCACTAATGAGCACTAATCGAGCTCTAATTATCGGTATTTAGTTGGGTACCATTACACGACGTGGTGGTGCTAAATTCATGGAGCTTCCAAGTTAATCCTACTGACTATACTTTTGGTCAGTTGATATATCACTCGTTTGAAAGATTTCGAACCATTCGCAACTTGGCGACCCTTTTACCAGTTTTGGTTTTTTTTTAATATGATTAGTTAAAGCAGCCCAAGAACAATGCTAACAGTATTCATGAAATTACGAACTTCAGCCCATTGAAGGTGCTACCTTCCACGTTTTCTTTGTTTCGTGGCTCAGTTTTGCAACATTAGGTTAAAATTATGGAAATGTTGCAAACCCATTCAGTTTCGTGTTATTTTTTTTCCGCGTTGGAGACGGTTTTGCTATGGTCACTCAATTTATGGAAGTCTGTCCACATTTTGAGAGATGATGTGGTCTCTGAGTCTTCTAGCCTCATGTCCGGCATCAATCTATATAACTAAGATTGTAATAGATCGTAAAATTATTTATGTGTGGGTTGCTCGAAAATAGTCCTTTTAACCTTAACAAACAGAAACTGGGAATTCGTCACTTACATTATAGCGATTGAGTAATAGCAGGAGGAAATTAATAAAGCATACTTCAGTAAGAAGTACTCCAGCTACTCCTAGCTAGGGTTTTCTACTCCCAGCTTTCATTTCCTCCTGGTAATAGCAAGAATTATACCACCCCAGTCGAAATACATCGGATTTCTCACCCGATGGCCTTCGGCCTCGACGTCATCTTGACGCAGTTCTTTCGGATTGGCCATGTAAGGGATATCGCCCATCGGCTCATAAATCCGATACAGTTCGCCCCGGGTGGTATAACTAATTTATTGCACAGTCCCGAACTTTCGAAATGAAAAACAAAATTGCTGTGGTAAAATGGAAAGTTTGCCTTCATAGCTGTGTTGTTTATGCAAACTTTAGGTCGTCACGTTTGCTTAATTTTGTATTGATGTAGTCAGGCTTGTGGCCGATACCATTTGATCGGAGGGTGTTTTGTGTTTTGAGGGTGGGGTTTTCTTTAAATAAAAAGGTGTAGGAGAAATGCTTTATTTTGTTAATTCAATGGACTGATGTCTATTATCGAGTTGCATATCACGGAAACTTCATCACGTAAAAATGACGTCGTTCACCTCACAGTCACGTTATGTGACATCACCCCACTTTTCTGTGCATGGCATCGATTATCACCATGTTTTTAGTGTGGCGCTATGAACATCACGCACTGCAAAGTGTGGTGACATAAATAGGGACCGTGCAATAAATAAACTTATACCACGGCTGTGACGGCACGCTAACTCAACGCCACGCTAAATTGCCGTAGGTTAAATCCCATTAACCAACACGGGAAGTGTGTGTCATCGCAAAAAGTGTGGGTTATCAAGTTACCCAACACTTTTGCTGATAACCCACACTTTTGAAACTTCCGGATCACGCGACCGGGAACGAACACACCAACAACCAAATACAGCGTGCAAAAAAAAACGTGACGCAATAAAAACGTACAAAACGAATAACTTAAAATGAATGAAATCCGATCCCTGCAAACTCTCACATGTGTGGTCCATATCTAAGCTTGTGCACTCGCGTTACCTCCCCTCCCCCACTCCCTCCCTCCACAAACTGAAATGGAATAACCTTCAGTCATACCAGGACGGGCTCGTTTCATCGGCTCTTGGTCATACCTATTACCGTATTTTTTAAACAATTCGCAAATTACAAATGCACAAAATGAATTACGTACCTTCTCAGAATGTCTTAGTAATGTCACTGTATCCCTGCTGTCTCACATGTCGAATTATTCGCTCCAAACACGATAAGGCTTCGATAAACACGAGCGAGGTTCCAACGAAAAACCAAATCCAACCGACGCTTGTCAATCTCTGG
>JAHWFP010126918.1:0-23363 GCA_023313725.1 Lithobius niger
TGGTTCAATTTCTACTACTAGGAATGGTTGGTGTACCAAAATGCACGCTTTCAGTACGGTCAACAAGAATTTTTCGGGTACAACCTCATGCAGCAGGAATAGGGGAAAGCACTGAGGGGTCTTGGAGGATTTCGCGAAAGTTCCATAGCTAGTTTGATTTCTACTGCTAACATGACTTGTGTACCAAATTTCATTCTTTCAGCACTATCTGCAAGATTTGTTGGTCAGGCCTGAAGGAAGCACTACACGAGGGGGGGGGGGGGAGTGCCGTTCTGGTGCCTTGTAGATTATCTTGAGGTGGCTCCATAGATAGTATCCATAGTATCCATAAATAGTATAGTTCAATTTGTACTACTATGAATGACTTGTGTATCACAATTCAAGCGTTTAGCACGATCTGCAATAATATGTTGGTCAAGCATCAGAGAGGGGGCACACGGGAGCACTAGGGACCCCCTGGGATATTTTGTGGGGGTTCCATGTTTGGTTTGATTTGTAATGCTAAGAATGACTTGTGTGCCAAGTTTCATAATTTTAACTCGATCTGCAAGAATTTGTTGGTTAAACCTCAATGAGGGGGACACATGAGGGTGCTTGGGTCCCTTTGGGGGTATTTCATGGGGGTTCTGTTCGACTTCTACTGCTAAGAATGACTTGTGTACCAAATTTCAAGCTTTTAGCTCGATTTGCAAAAATTTGCGGGTCATACCTCAGTGAGGGGGCACAGGGGGGTGCTGTGGAATATTTCATGGGGGTTCCATGGCTGATTTGATTCGTTGCTAAGAATGACTTGTGCATCAAATTTCATGTTTTTAGCTTGATTTCTAAGAATTTGTTGCCCAAGCCCCTGGGAGGGGATACATAGGGGAGGGTGCTGGAGAGGAGAGAGGCGCTCAAGGCACTTGGGGGGGGGGGGTGGATTTCATGGGGGTCCATGGCTGGTTCAATTTTTACTGTTAAGAAAGAATTGTTAAGAAATTTAATGTTTTTAGCTCGATTTGCAAGAATTTGTTACTCCATTTATTGATTTCTGCCCAGTGCTTTACAATAATAATTGCTCTGACGACAAGAATACTGCAGTAACATCAAAATCATGTTCAAAGGGCCCTGGTCGGTGTTAATACCTACATTTTAAGCTATAGAAATTGAAAATCGGTTCATTAGTTCGATCTCCAGGTGAGGGCAAAGAGTTGCAACAACATTAATGATTTCTGCCCAGTGCTCTACCGTAATAATTGCTCTGCCGACGAGAATACAACAGTCACATAAAAATCGTGTTCAAAAGGCCCTGTTCGGTGCTGATATCTACATTTTAAGCTATACAAATTGAAAATTGGTTCATTGGTTCGATCTCTAGGTGACAATAAAAGTTATAGCCCATTTGGGTTTCCGTGTCAAGAATATTGTAGTTACATTAAAATAGCCTGCGAAAGGCGCTAGACCTTGTCCATGCCTACGTTTTAAGCCTACATAAAAATCGATTCAGTGGTTCAATCTCCAGGTGAGGGCAAAGAGTCTCAACTACAACAACAACAACAACAACAACAACAAATGGCCATGCTGCGGACGCCGAACCGTTTGATTGTTGTCATTAAAATATGTAATGCGGTGAAATAGTTATGACACGACCACAAATACCGAATTTCGTTGGTCTATGTCAATTCTGGGCGAAATTATAAGAGTTCAAAGTTTGACGTTTAACACGGAAGTTCATGCTGAGGCTTACATAAGGACCGCAGTAGCTGTCCTTGAAAAATATGAGCACTAAGGCATTTTGAAATTAAAACTAGCTGCAGCACCAAATAAAGCTACACCTTTAAACGGGAGTAGGACAGTCCCTATCTTAGCTAAAGAAATTAGGTTAGAATTGATTGAAAGGGCAGATCCCCACCTTTCAAAATATCTTAAGTATGTCCATTTAGGACTATTAGAAAGCTCGCAAGAGCATTTTAAAAACGAAAATCACCATACACTTTCGCTACTACACCACTACGCCATTACCACTTCACCTTTAAATAGGTGTAGGACGGTACCTATCTAAGCGAAACAACTTTGGTTAGGCTTAATGGAAAGAATAGATCCCCACCGTTCAGAATATCCTAAGCATGCCCATTTTGGGCTATTATAAAGCTGGCAAGAGCACTTTGAAAACGAATATCACCATAAGCTTTCGCCGCTATGCCATTACCATTTCACCTTTAAATTGGTGTAGGACGGTCCCTATCTAAACTAAACGATTTTGGTTAGGATTGATGGAAAGAATAGATCCCCACCGTTCAGAATATACTAAGCATGCCCATTTCGAGCTATTAGAATCACGCAAAAGCACTTTATAACCGAAGGTCACTATAACAACCAATTGAATAATGGAGCGCCCGTGTAAATTAAGGGTGGTAAACTTGAAATACGACGATTTTGAGGTTCAATGGTTGGTTTTACCTAAAACGTGTATATCTGAATTGTGTGCTAAACGTTTTTGCTTCACATTACGCTTTTGATTTGTTGACGGTTAAGAAGTTACAGCCAAAAAGCTGGTTTTGGGGGGAGGAGGGGAATCACCCACTCCCTCCCTCGATGGGGGGGGGGGTTTGAATTTTCTGTCATAGCTACTTTTTTCCAGTTACCCCTTATGTGGATCCATACCAAATTTCATGCTTTCCTCAGAAAGTGAACAATTCCATCAATTTTGGGCCTCAAGCTGCCCAAACTTGTCTTAGGAACATAGGATACCTTAATTCTGAACATAACCAAAATTATACATTGCGGCCCCACGCCGTAAAGGAATTTTAATGTGCTTAGTAGGAAGGCCTAACAGACAGTTTTGGCGAAAGATATAAACGTTTGAATTTTCTAAGTTTGAGCTCCGTTAACTGGATGATATCTATTGGTGGCCATTTTGGATTTTCACTAGAAACACTATAGCCATATTCGAAACTGGGGGGGCAAAGTTGATTTTGGTGCCCCCCGTCTACAGTGACGCAGCCAGAAACAAATTGTGGGAGGGAGCCGAGCATAGCCAGCAAGGGGGTCTGAGGGGGGGGGGTGCTGTAAGCTTCCCCAGCGGGGTCCGGGGCAGAGCCTCGGAAGCTGAAACATTTTACTGTTCATCACTGCTTGATCTGGCTTCTGAAGCGTACTGTTTCTACATATTCTTGAGAAATTTATTTAGCAATACGATGCGTTCATGTTAATGTTCAAGAAAAATCTTCTTTCATCCTTTTTTGTTTGGCTCGGTTTTGGGTGCCAGATTCATGCTTTCTTTTCATTATGACCGCAACCTTGCCGTGGCATGGTTAAAGGGCAATTACATCCATTTTGACATGCATGTTTGACTTTTGGATCACTTACACAATAACTAAACACAAGAATTGCGGTAAGAATACGTTACTTACGTCCGATATAACAATTTAATTACTGCATCACCAAAACACGACGCGGAAATCGCCATTGTTTTGCTGGAACGCTTAGAAATTAATGCCAACAGATGTCACTTTGCGATTTCGACTCGCAGCCGATCGAGATAGCTGTATTAACTGTCAGGAGTTCAAGCGTCTGGCAGCCTTAGCTGGCCGCCAGTGTAGTGGCCAGCTAAGGCCATCAGACGCTTGAGCTCCTCACAGTCAATACAGCTATCTCAATCGGCTACCAGTCAAAATCGAAAAGTTCCAGCAAAACAATGGCGACCTCCCGTGTCGTGTTTTGGTGATGCAGTAATTATATTGTTATATCGGACGTACGTAACGTATTCTTACCGCGATTCATGTGTTTAGTTATTGTGTAAGTGATCCAAAAGTCAAACATGCAAGTCAAAATGGATGTAATTGCCCTTTAAGGGATATGAAATCGCGCTTTTTCAGAGGGGCATGTGGTAGTGAGGACCCAAGGTGATAGATAACCTTCACCCAGAAGCCTTGGGTTGGCTTATAATGATGCTCTTTGTGATGCAGGAAACTACCGAATGAGGGTGGAAGAGCTCGGGAAGAGCTTAAATCACTGACTGCTCTGTTTATATCGTAGCTTATATAATCGTAAAATAAGCTGCAATTTATTTTGACCAATCAGTGGTATTTAAAATTATTGTCAAAATAATTTCAATTATTGAAATTAGGTTGAGCTTCAATTTTGAAAGTAATACATGATCTGTTGAAATTTGAATTATTGTTTCTTTTTATTAAAGATTAGGTAAACGATTTTGCTGGGGCCCGCCCCCCCCCCCGGGCAGCTACGGCCCGGTTCTGGTTCTAGTTGGATTCTATATATTTTAAACTATAACCCCACCAAAGTTGTTGCTTTTATCTTCAACTGAACAATTGTTGTTGTTATTTTGCTTTTACCTGCCCTACTGCCAGGAGCGAGAGACACGAAGGAGGAGTCTCCAACACAATTCTGCCCTTTGTTCCACCGTTCGTACCGAGTCCTGACCCCATGCTGCTAATTGTCGAACTAGTGTGAGTTTTTACTTTTGGTGAAAAGGTACGTTAAGAATATCGCTATGTAGGTTTTCATCGAATAAATATGCCTGAAAAATACCCCTTGTACTGCGAATAGTCCAAACATGTCACAATTTCCTAAGCAGTAACGTTTAAATCGCCTTAGAACGAGGAACGCGCATTCTTTCTCAAGCCAAGGTCGACTGACATAGGAATTGCGTAATTTCCCTTTCACCGATACGCCTGATGCCTGTTAACATTACTTTGGTAAATAAGATTTTGGCGATGTTAAATCAACTGGCTTAAAGTGGCACTCAGGGCCGGATTACGGCATTGTCCCTGGCCCCGAATTTCTAAGGCGCCCCTGGCCCTGATGAAAACTCTTTCAGCAAAAACAAAATTTCTCTCATAAGGTTTGACAGTCAAAACTAACTAAAATAAAAATAAAAAATTGGCAGAATAAGGAGAAAATTTTGAGCAGTAAAATTCTAAAAGGTAAGATGAGAAGTAAATGACAAGTAAAATTCAAAAATACAAAAATTCTTCCCACAATTTTCTTACATTGGCCCCTTGATAAAGAGCTGTTTACGTGGAAGATAACTGTAGGAAAGGAAGGGGGGGGGGGCTTCAAGAATTTTGTCCAGGGCCCCAAGTAACCTTAATCCGGCCCTGGTGGCACTATCACCGATTGAAATGCGAACGAAAATACCATGGCGCCATCTAGCGACAGTGATATTGTTAACCTTTGTATCTTGCTCCCAGGTGCACGAAGACGAATCAAATTTTCACTCAATAATTAAGGATATCGTGGCTTGTTTGTTTCGTTAAAAGAAAAGCCGTTATGCATTTCTTCGCTTGGTGCAAGCAACAGCTAGATAGTACTATATAGCGCTAGATGTTGTCAGATTTGGTCTGCATTCAATCGGTGATAGTGCCACTTTAAGAGCCAAAAAGTTCAATCTGCAGCTTCTCTCCCAGACGGTTCAGGCCCGTCGGATCGAAAACCCCCACAGATAGAAAGTATCGTATGGCGCGTGAGATAGAAAATTTTCGACCTGACGGGAAAATGTATTTCTATCTTACGGGTTTATCGATATAACGGGAATTTTTTTCTATCTCATGGGATTTTTTTCGATATAACGGGAATTATTTTTAAATTTATAATGAGATTTTTTCAC
The DNA here is from genome assembly GCA_023313725.1 of Lithobius niger. Taxonomy (NCBI): domain Eukaryota; kingdom Metazoa; phylum Arthropoda; class Chilopoda; order Lithobiomorpha; family Lithobiidae; genus Lithobius; species Lithobius niger. The sequence continues at coordinate 5,609 of JAHWFP010126918.1, forward strand.
AAAAAACAAAAATTATATGACCAAAGTCAATCCATTCTTCTAGAAAAGAATAGTAAACAATAGGATTAAGATCATTTCAAGCCCTAATTTTATGTTATTAGTGTAGTAGATTCTACTTTTTCCAAACTCTACGTTTATTTAGTATTAAGTACAGATGCAAATCTATTTACGTTGCCTTTTGGACTTGTGAGTAACGGTTTTGTTACATTCCCTATAACCTAAGTAAATGTTACAAAAGCAATTTCGCCTAAGATGCTTGAATATACTCTGATGTCCTTTTAACCGACAAGGTACCGGTAAGAAAACATAAAGGAGAAAAACAACATCTTAGGCATAACACCACATTGTTCATGCATCATGATTGGGACCAGCACCTGATTTCATTGGTGCTTAAAGGTACATTCCGCCTGCCTTAAAACAGCAACGCGCAGATCGCCTTCCGCGCACGTTACCATCGCCAAGGTCAACTGCGATAGTAGCTGCGTTCCTCGCAGCGAGGAACGCAGGTACTGTCTCAGTTGGCCTTGCGCCTAATAGACGATCTAGCATGAACGAATTTATTGTGTCGTCACAAACCGAAAGATTTTCGTATTTTAAAATCACACTTTATAATTGTTTAGGTTATTATCTTATAATTTTTCTTTGGCGATCTATTGGCATAAATAATTGTAATTTTCACCGCATTAGTCTTTTAGATTTTTTATCGCGTGGTAATTCTTAGCAAATGATTAAAAATTAGTACTGTACACACACACACAGTTGAAACATCAAGGTCATTGTAAGGGCGCAAAGGATCATTTAATCTCAGGATGCTAATAAAATTAATATAGTTCCCAATAATCAACAGAAAATCTTCTATAGACGCCACATATTAAAAGGAACTTTTAGCAAGGGTTTGACTAACGGTAAGTAAATATATCTTTGTGGCCGTACTTGATGTGGAGCATCGAGAAAAATGGCGCTGGGAGGAAAATACCTTTTAAAGGGATATACCTCCCAGCGCCATTTTTCTTGATCCTCCACATCAAGTACGGCCACAAAGGTCTATTTACTTACCGCTAAGCTTTCCCCAGCTAGAAATTTTTTTTTTAATGTGGCGTCTAGGAGATTTTCTGTTTAATATAATGGAACTTTATTTACGAACGATCCGTAAGTATATGATGCATTGCGTGCTTACAATAACCATGACGTTTCATCTCTCTGTGTGCATGTACTAATTTGCTAATAGTTACCGTGAGATCAAAAATCTAAAAGCATAATGTGGTAAAAATTAAAATTAATTATTCCCATAGATCGCCAAAGCAAAATTATAAGACACTAGCCTTGAAAATTATAAATTGTGATGTTAAAATGCGAGAATCAATCCGGTTTGTGACGACACGATTAATGCGCTCATGCTGGTTCGTCATTACGCGAAAATGCCAAATGAGACAGTAGCTAGGTTCTTCAACGCAGCTACTATCTCAGATGACCTTAGTGTTCGTATTTGCGTGGAAGGTGACCAGCGCGAACTGTTATAATACAGGCAGAATGTTGTAAGACAGGCTGGGTGTCCCTTTAAGAAACTTTTAAGCTCTTCTTTCCTAATTAGTTTTTATTTACGAGTCCTGCATTTCGTGACTTTGGAAAGAGCCATAAAAGCCAATAAAGGGAAAAGTTGATTAATTTCTTGAAATACCGATGAAATCAGACGCAGGTCACATGATGTATGAACAACATGGAATTGCCGATTCGAACTTTTACTTCCAAACTAGTGTTGTTGTAACGTTTCTCCGTTTAGTGGCCGAGAAATGTAACCCACAGGTTGACATCATTACCGTTTCTGTTTAGCCAGCAATGCTTCTTCCTTAATCGCTAACTGGCTTGCTTACCAGCGTCATCATCGTGTCACTTAAACTACATATCTTTGAACTCTTACCTACTCAAGTGACAATAGTTGTGTGGATTTAGCATGCCTTCTGGTCGCAGAAGCTTCAGACAATGGCAAATATTTTGAACTTTGCGTTACGTATGACATTTCTTGACTGCTTTTACACAAATTATTACGGAGGATTTTTAATCGTAAACATAAAACGTAAACATAAATCGTAAACATATGAAGCAAGGTGGCCATTTTGTGGATGCGGATCCCTTTCCTATTATAACCGTCCCTGTCCTTTAAAACGAAAAGTAACATCAAAGGTTGGTCTATTTTGATAAATGAGTATCCAATTGACTCAATGTTTATTTACCTAACCACACCACAAACTTCCAAGCAATATGGGCCAAAATTTAATTGCTGTTATCAAGGACCGCTATGTAAGCTCCATGTTAAACGTCAAACTTTGAACTCCCATAGTTTCGCCCAAAATTGATATAGACCAAAGAAATTTGGTATTTGGGGTTGTGTCATAACTATTTCACCGCATTACAAATTTTAATGACAACAATCAACCCGTTCAGCATCCACAGCATAGCCATTTGTTGTTGTTGTTGTTGTTGGGACTCTTTGCCCCACCTGGAAAGCGAACCACTGCACCGATTTTCAAGTTCTATAGCTTAAAACGTAGGTATTGTCAAGTCCTAGGGCCTTTCACAAGCTATATTAATGTAACTACAATATTCTTGACACGGAAAGCCAAACGGGCTATAAACTTTGCTCTCACCAAGAGACCGAACCAATGAACCGATATTCAATTTCCATAGCTTAAAATGTAGGTATTAACATCGACCAGAGCATTTTGAACGCAATTTTCATGTGACTGCAGTATTCTCGTCGGCAGAGCATTTATTATTGAAGAGCACTGGGCAGAAATCATTAACTAGAATTCACAAATTCTTACAAATCCTGCTAAAAGTATGAAATTTGGTACACAAATCTTTCTTAGCCGTACAAATCGAACCAGCCATGCATTACCCATGAAATGTGCCTAAAGGAGCCAGCGCTTCCCCCCCCCCCTCCCCCTCCCCACCACAACAACCCCTGTGCCCCTCCCTGAGGTGTGGGCAACAAATTCATGCAGATCAAGCTAAAAACGTGAAATTTGGTAAACAAGTCATTCTTAGCAGCATAAATCGAATCAGCCATGGAAACCCCATGAGATACCCCAACAGGCCCCCAGCGCCCCTCGGTGCCCCCTCACTGAGGTTTTGACCAACAATTTTTTGCAACTCGAACTTAAAGCTTGAAATTTGGTACACAAGTCATTCTTAAGCAGTAGAAATCGAACAAGCTGTGGAATCCCCATGAAATACTCCCAAAAGGAACTCAGGGCCCCCGTGCTTCCCTCATTGAGGTTTGACCAACAAATTCTTGCAGATAGAGCTAAAAGCATGAAATTTGGCACACAAGCCATTCTCAGCATTACAAATCAAACCAACTATGGAACCCCCCACAAAATTCGCTAAAAGGCCCCCCAGCGCTTCCCTTTATCCCCTCCTGGATTCTTGACCAACAAATTATTGCAGAGCTAATTTGAAATATCCTCATGAAATATGGATACAAGGTTTTTTTGAACTACGAGGCACATGCAAAACCAGTGGACATCGCTTGAAATTAATTGTAAGGAGTATTAACTCAGATTGTCGTAATTTTTCTTTTCCAATCGTGTGGTGGGGCCTTGGAACAGCCTACCCGATGAGTTTATGAATATACAGAATGCAGACCATTTTAAGAGCAAGCTCCAGAATTTTAGTTTAGCAGGATTCTTGCGTTTTTTTAAGTGGTGAGGCATATCGCACATGGCCGAGTATTGCATTTTAATTACTGTAGTATAAGATTAGTATTGTTTTTTACATATAAAACTTCGACATATAGTAATTTACTATGAAATTTTACTGTAAACAAGAAAAGTGTATTTTTAACTTTGTAAGAAGAATATTTTAATTTGGGAAAGGTTTTAGTGGTAATTGCCCTTCTTCTACCCGTTCGTTATGAACAAATTCATTATTAACAACATCCCCAAGCCTCCTCCTCCCCCTCGTGTGCACTCTCATGAAGCATCAATGACCAACAAATTCTTGCTGAACGTACTAAAAACATGATGCATTGTTGCAGTAGAAATCGAACTACATACGGAACCCCATGAGATACACCTCCTTCCTCCCGTGTTTCCCTGTGTCCTCTCCATGAGACTGATGATCAACAAATTCTAGTTGTATTTGTACTGCTAAGAATGAGTTACGTACAATTCAAGTTTTAATGCGATCAGCTAGAATTTGTTGATCAATAACCTCGGTGAATTTGGTGGGGGACAGGAAGGGACCTTAGGGGGCGTATCTCGAGTGATTCCATCGCTAGCTCGATTTATAAACTATGACTTGACTTGTGTGCCAAATTTCATGGCTTTTAGCTTGATATTCATGATTATCCCAAATTCTGGCCCATAATGGCTGCACTACACCTGGAGATCGAACCAATGAAACGATGATCAAGTTTTACAGCTTAAAACGTAAGTATGAAGAAGGCCTATAGCCTTTTGAACGCTATTTTAATGTGACTACAATTATTGTTGTTCTTCTTGTGTAAATTTTTATGTAAAGTTTTGTTGCTAAATTTTATAGCTTAAAATTGAGTATAAAAAAGGCTGTTTTATAACAGTTATTTTAGGATGATTACTATATTCTTTTCTGTGTTATTCTTGCTGAAACAAGAAAAAAATAATGGATATTAGTATTAAAAAACGCTTTAAAAGTGTATAAAATACGGATGTAAGAATTTAAAAAACTTAGCCCTAAAGGAACAGATATTAGAAAAAGACATGTAAGCCATCAGCGTCGCACTAATACGTGTAAAAGAAGCTTCAGCTTGTTTTTGGGTCGCTGGAGATTCTTTTACACGTATTAGTCCGACACTGACGGCTTACGTGTCTTTTTGTAATATCTTTTCCTTTAGGGTTTTAAGTTTTTTTTAAGGCTTACATCCGTTTTTTATACGCTTTTAAAGCATTTTTTAATACTAATGCAATAATATTTTCCTCAATACTGCATCCAATTATTGCGCAAAAATATTTGCCTCTAATGCGTTGGCAGCTGTAACACCTGATAACCTGGTTTGATGGTCAAAATGAAAAAGGATTCCATTAGATTTTAATCGCTCTCACGGTAAAAGTGTGGGACAGTGTAGAATGAACAAAATACCAAAGTGTGACCTGAAGGTTTGAATAATTAAACTTTTTTTTACATAATGGCACAAACAATGTTTAAAAGAAGTGACCCACTGTAGTGTCGTCACATGTGGCACCACAATAGTTAGCAATCCTTGTTTACCTTTTGTTAACCCTAACCTAGACTAACCAACTAGTAGGAGTGCCATAACATGTAACCATGTAATTGAGTGGTACTGCTCACCATAGATGTGACACGTGATCACTGTGTCACATGACAATTTATTATATAAGGCCTGAATGCCTAATAAACACGTCCATTCCTGTGCTAGCATTAAGCTGTGGTTTAGTCATTACTCTGCTGGGGGAACACCACGCAATAAGGCTACCAAGACAGTCCAGAATGGCGACGAGCCACCCCAGTGGAGTATTTTAGATTTAATGTAATTATTCCCCCTACCAACCATCTTCAGAGCTCCAATTTGGTGAGTTGGCAATTTCACTATTTAGGCAAAATAGTTCAGTGCTCGGTATGGGAATTAATTTAAATCTTAAATCTAAAAACTGTTGTTTGAGTGAGTGGAACTTTGTGTGGTTCGAATTTAATTGCAGTTAACAATTTGTTCCTTAATTGCCTGAACAGTGAGAGAAATTGCTTTGCTAATGCACAATTTGTACAAGGTTTGTGTCCCGAAGCAACGCGTCGGCTGTTTCACCTATCTTACTATAATTAGGATAAGCAGAATAAACGCAAATAAATTGGGCTTTAGCATAGCGATGTGCCTTTTCTCTACACTGGCTGGCTGTGACGTAATTTGTCAAGTTAATTACCTAGTTTAGTGAAACTTGTTCGGCCTTCAGGCTGCTTAAGCCGGTGGTGTTATTTTTTTTTTGCTTGAGAAGTAAATTAAATAATGGTGTTAAATCCTAATTATGAAACTTTTTGGGCATGCAAATTGTAAAATTAGGTAGGCTATGAATTTAGAATTTCGCTTAGATGTTAGGCAATTCAGTTATAGTCTCAAGTTGCTTAATAATTAATTTTACTAATTGTAGTAATTTGTTAAGGCTTATTACTTGTGACATAACTATGTCAGTTGCAGGTAAAATTGTGTACCACCTCTAGTGGCCGTCATTACTGACGTTACTTTTGCAAACGACGTAATTGACGTTGCAGTTAATAATATAATTGTTTAAATTATTGATTTAAGTTCTAGCCTAAGTGCTAAGTTACAGACTGAGACGATATGGGAAAACTGTCTAGCCTGTTTGTTAAGTTTGACAATGAATGTGATACGTGGGACAGATACTCAACATGTATAGATTATTTCTTTAGAGCAAAGAAAGTTGCTGATGCAGATAAATTGGATATTTTAATGGCATCAGTGGGGAGAGTGATGTTTGACACAATTTTAAACATTATTTCCCCTAAGGTTCCAACAGATTTTTCGTATGAGGAATTAGCTAAAGCTATTCTTGACGATTTGGAGCCACTTCCTTCTGTTGTGTCAGAACGAATGAGATTCTTCAGAACAGCTCAAAAGTCTGAGGAATCTTTAAATCAATATGTTTCAGCTCTTAAGCTGCTAACTAGACATTGTGATTTCGACCAAATTAAGAACATTAATAGTGAGATGATTCGTGATAGATTCATTGGTGGTATTTTGTCTGAAAGGATACAAATGGAGCTTTTAAAGAAAGCTTTAAGTTTATCTGAAACAGTGTCTCTTGCTCTGTCTCTGGAATCTGCAGAGGCAGACCAAACAGAAATTCGTTCAAACATCAAATCTGTGAATTATGTCACTAAAAGAGAAAACTTCTAAGTTTCGACCTAAAACCGGTACAGATATGGCCATGGAAAGTCAAGATGTAAATACAAAGATTACATCTGTGGCGGTGTCACACCCAAGGAGACCTAAAGGTAGTCTGTAGAAAAAGCCCTAGTGCTAAAGCACCTAAAGTAAACTCAAAATCATCCCTGAGTTTTACTCCCAAAAGTAAGGCTAAAACAAATACAGCTATCGCAAAAAGGTTAATCTGCTGACCAAAAACGAATTTAGTGAGTCTGATACTGAGGGTAATGGCATTAATGACAAATTTGATGATTCAACTAGTGAATTAGAGTCCGTTGAGAACTATCGCTTGCAAAATAACACCATCGGAGTAAGCAACATAACTGAACAAGGTTCAGCTTCAGTTCCAACTAACAAAGTAGTTATTAACCAAATAAAAATAGCTAAATGGTACATTCCAGTCACTCTGAACGGAATTGAGTTACTTATGGAACAAGATTCCGGTACAGATGGAACAGTCATCTCCATGGACTGGTACAACAAATACTTTTCAAATGTGCCATTACTAAATAGACCATACTCTATCAACTCGTACACTAAAGGGTAAGAGTTAACCATGTTTCTAGTTAACCTAGAAGTAACTGTAAATGACCAAACCGAGCATTTAGATGCTATGGTATCCAAACACTGTAAGTCGAAATTATTTGGCAAAGATTGGATTTCTGTCTTTCGAGTAGGAAACGATGCCTTTTTTGTTCTCCAAACTAAAGTTAAACAGGTTAAAAAAGTTAAGTTAAACCCATCTGTGGTTAACACAAAGGAGATTGAAGAGGGGTTTCCAGAGCTTTTTGGCCCTGACTTTGGAAAATTCAAAAACTACAAAGCCAAAATACAGTTAAAGGCTGATGCGAAACCGGTTTACCGCCTAGTTTGCCCTCTCCCTCTTGCTTTAAAAGAACTAGTTAACTGGGAAATTCAGCGCCTTGTTGGCCTGGGTATTCTGGAGGTTGTAGAAACTTCCGAATGGGCGACCCCTCTGGTCATAGTTCATAAACCGAACGGTGACATACATGTCATCGGGTATTATAAAACTCGGCTAGAGGTGCACCATTATCCAGTTCCCACAGCCGCAGAGTTATTTAGTTAGTTATCAGGCAGTGATACCTTTAGTTTGATAGATTTGTAGGATGCGTTCCTGCAAATTGAGTTGGATAAGGAGTCCCAAGCTGCTTTAACAATTAACATGCCACTAGGACTTTTCAGATGGCTTAGAGTGCCTTTAGGCCTTGCCTCAAGTCCAGGAATACTCCAGCACGTTATAACACAAGTCACTAACAAAATTCCTAAATGCATGCCGTTTTACGACGACATTTTGGTCAGTGGCAAAGGAAAATCCTATGACGAATCGTTAAACCAACTTTTGACTGCACTCCAAGATGTAGGGGCTAAACTTCGTATTGACAAATGCAAGTTATCCAACACCCCTAACCCCACTAACATACAGGTGTTGCAAAGTTTCTTAGGATTCGTAAACCACTATTCTAAGTATCTCCCAAACTTGGCACATATTCTTGCCCCAGTGACTAGGCTGTTAAGCCCCAAAGTTAAATGGATCTGGGGGAAGGATTGTGACAAGAACTTTTTGTTAAATCAAAGATACTGGTTCATTATGACCCTGAAAAGAAGCTCAAGCTGGTTTGCGACGCAAGTCTGTATGGAATAGGTTCGAGCCTGATGCATATAATGCCTAATGGTGAGAGCAGACCAATAGCTTTTGCCTCCAGAAAATTAACAAAGGCAGAACAGGGTTATAGTAATTTTGACCATGAAGCTTTAAGTGTAGCCTGGGGGATGAAAAGATTTCACGAATACGTTTATGGGCAAAAGTTCATCCTTCAATCCGACCAGAAGGCCCTTCTTTGGATTTTTGGTCCCAAAAAAAAAGTATTCCTCAAATGGCAGCAGCGAGGGTTCAGCGAGGGGCAGTCCTTCTAAATGGATATTCCTATGATTTTCAGCACATTCCTGGAAAGGAAAATATAACAGCTGATGCATTGTCACGTCTCCCCCCTCCCCAATGATGAGGAATTTGAACAGGCTGAATAGCAGTACAATGTATTAGCACTAGAAACCATTTCTAACTTACCAGTTTTAAATGAAACGTTAGTTGCAAAAAATCGTAGGGATCCTATTCTATGCAAATTGTTTAGATACGTTCACCAAGGCTGGCCCAGACATTGTGACGACCAGGATTTACTTCCATATTTTACCAGGCGTACTGAAATAACTGTAGAATCAGATACTTTATTTTGGGGATTCCGAATCGTAATTCCCGCAGCCTTGCAGAAACAAATGCTTAAAGACTTACATAGTTCCCATCTAGGAATTGTTAAGTTACAAGGTCTCGGAGATCTGGTGACCTTCTATGGACGCCGCAATTGAGCGTAAGGTAAAATCTTGTGCAAACTGCCAAGAGTTCAAGGAAAACCAATCACCAGGTCCTAAACATACTTGGGAGTATCCGCTCAAACCAAATGCACGTTTTCACGCAGATTTTTGTGGGCCTGTGGATAATTACATGTTTTTAATCATGGTTGACGCCCATAGTAAAATCCCATTCGTACACAAAATGAAAACCATAACGCCCAAAAAGTGATAGGTATTATGAATACCCACATTGCCGAATACGACTTAAATGACGTACTCGTTACGGACAATGGCCCTCAATGGTGCTCGAGTTTGTTTCAAGATTGGCTAAAGTCAAAGGGTATTCGTCACCTAACAGGGCCAAGTTATTGGCCCTGGGTAAATGGCCTAGCAGAAGTTTTTGTCAAGAACTTTAAGAAAATCTATAAGGCTGCGAGAAGGGATGGACTCAGAGTTCAAGACAGTATTAACGCATTTATAGAATCCAGTAGAATTACGCTAAGTACTACCACTCAAGCCACATCAGCAAAACTTTATTTTAACCGTGTGTTCATATCACGACTTGATTTACTACTTCCGGATCCAATAGCGAAAGTGAAAGAATGTCAACACAAACAAATTGCTAGTTCGCAAAATAAAACGTTGGTTAAGTTTACATTAAACACGTCCGTGTGGTACCGTAACTTCAGCCGCACGTCTGACAAGTTATGATTACACGGTATAATAAATGCTGTACTACCACATGAAATCTATAATGTACTAACACAAGCTAACATAATTGTGCGTAAGGCAAGATGTCACTTACGATTGAGAGTTGTAGAAAACACGTTAGACGCGGTAATTCTAGCGAGCCGTTGCCTAGTCAAAGTCCAGATAGTTTGCCAAACGCATCACGAAATACACTGAACTTAGCGATGAATAATCCGCCCGTTAATTACCCTGAAAACAAGCGTTCTTCCACCGTCAAGCCGAGTCACGTAGCTGACACGCCTAATTATCGTACGAGGAAATTGATTGGTTCCCATCCTGCCAGTTTGTTGACGCCTCCGGCAAGGTCAATCCCAAAGTCACCTGAGTGCACACGCACTAAAGCTGGCACCAGCCAATCGAAAGCTGACAGACGTCATTATCATGACAGTCTTTCCCTTCAACCAATCATTGATCAGCAAGTAGGCGGTGTCACCGATGAAGGTGTCGTAGAAAAAGATTTGTTTCCGACCAACAGCGCATCGTCGCTCTTTGGACGAGAATTGGAAACTAACAATGATAATAGCGCCATAGAGTCCGACACTATTCAGCAGACTCCAAAACCACTAAACAAAAAATCCAAATGGAAAGTGATTTCTCCAATTCAAGAAGTTGTTTCCGAAACCGAAACCAAAAAAACGTTCTCCAGATTTAGGACGTCACAAACGACTAAAAAAAGCACCTAACCATTTGAATTTATGAATTAAAACCACACTATTACAACTGTAACTTCGTTGTATCGTAAATTAGTTATTCGTTAGCCTAATAGAAGGTTATTTTTAAATTATGTTGTGCTGGCAAAAGTGTCGCGTTTCTAATTATGTGTGCCCTGAACTAACAAGGTAAATTTTAATTGTTGTCGTGAGACAAACATGTGCCCGTAACTTGTTATTCGTAAGGAAAACAGATTCCTTGGTTTGAATCTTATATGTTTTTTATTTTCAAGGTAACATCGACTTGTGTGTGCATGGAGCCAAAGTAAAGCCACTAAAGTTAAGATGTAGATGTTCAACGAAACTGTAGCCAGAATATGCTACAATATCTGAAGTGCTGCAAAAGTCTGGAAAATTTTTCTTCAAAATTCAGCAAAATTCTCGACCTGAAGTCCTCAAAATTCAAAATCGCAGCATTAATAAAAATTGTTAAACATTGCCATTGTCTATATCCTAAAAATAAAGCAAGTAAAATGTCAAATATGTCAACACTGTAAATTTAAGATAGCCAACCGTTTCACAGGCTATTCTCAAAAAATTTGTCTCTTGAGTTTTGAATGTTAAATTTAAGTTTTTTTTTAAATTTCAAAAAATGTACAAGCTAATTTCCTGTGAAAGCGAATTGATAGCTCCCTTGCTCTCTTAAGTTAAAATTTCTTCTTTAGGTTAGACAGTGACTGACAATAGAAATACATGTTATAGAAAAAAAATGCACCTAATTGTTTCTTTTTGTTTCAGGAAGTTAGGAATTTTTTGTTCAGTTTTTTTATTTCTCTGTCGTTAGTGTGGTGTCGTCACATATGGCACCACAATAGTTAGCAATCCTTGTTTACCTTTTGTTAACCCTAACCTAGACTAACGAACTAGTAGGAGTGCCACAACATATAACCATGTAATTGAGTGGTACTGTTCACCATAGATGTGACACGTGATCACTGTGTCACATGACAATTTATTATATAAGGCTTGGATGCCTAATTAACACGTCCATTCCTGTGCTTGCATTAAGCTGTGTTTTAGTTGTTACTCTGCTGGGGGAACACCACGCAATAAGGCTACCAAAACAGTCCACCCACCATATTGTGGCAGTTGAACTAACAACTTTTAAAGCGTGATTGCCAATCCGAAACTGAAAAAAATATGTAAAAATCTTTCATTTTTTTCTTGGCAGCGAGAAGAAGAATACACTGAGAGAAGATGTGAAGGAAGGAAGAGAAGTACAAGGGCCGATCATGCACTTAGAAGGGGTCAGTAGGCCAGTTAAGAGGATGCTGGAGGACTGTGGCTTCACTACGTACATGAGAAACAGTGATAACATCAAAAAACAAATACAGGGATGAATGAAGGATTTGAGAGTGAATAGAGAAAAAGTGAGAAAAGACTTTCTCTGTTCTCTACTTCCATCGACAAAGAAATATGCGAAGATCGAACACATTTAGCTCGGGACATGATCCATCTTACCTCCAGAGGCAAAGCTACTCTGCAAATAGAACTCCTCAAGATCCACGCCAAGTCGGAAAACATCCAAATTTAATGGGGTCTAACCCCACAATTGGGAACGAAATTGGCCCATATTCTCAACCTCTTGCTCGAAACTTCAGGTGTGCCTTTTTTAATGCTAGAAGCATCATCCGTAACATTGGGAGTTTTAGAGAACTGGTTTTGAGGGACACCTTCGATATCTTCCTCGTGGTGGAAAGTTGGCTCCATCCTGGCTTTACCGACGACATGCTGGTGGATACCGGAAAATTTTCTGTTGTTAGAAGGGATCACGGCAGTCTGGGTGGGGGTTACTCATTGTTCACCGCAGTGACATCGCTTTGGTAGTCAAGGACGTTACAATCGACGCGGAAGGTATTGCACTGTCACTTCCTTGTTTCAAGCTTAATATACTTGTGGGGTACTTACCAAATAACCATGATGAGGCTGCTTTAACAATGCTTTGTAATTTCATAACACACTCACTTGAAAATAGGCACTCTTGCATTCTAGTAGGGGATTTTAACCTCTCCACTGTGGATTGGCGACGCAATTGGGCATCAGATCGCCACCACCATCTTTTTCTGGACCTTATTGCACCTTTGGGGCTTCTTCAAGTTGTTGATAAACCCACTAGGGGTGAAAATATTCTGGATCTGGTTTTCTGTGACAATAATAGACTTGTCTTCGATTTAAATGTTGAGGACCACTTTGGCAACAGTGTCCACTGTATTGTATTGTTACCTTCTTCCTTAATTTGCCACTCATGGCCATTCACGAGCCTGACCCTGTTGCCATTAAATGCAGAATTTTAGGCTTGACTTTGACATGCTGACATCGTCCTTTTCGTGTGTAGACTGGGATGCCCTAGTTTTTAAAAGTGCATCCAGCTATTGAGCAGGCATGGAACTGCTTCCAGAGCATTCTAGCAGGTCATATTTTCCTTTGTAGGATGCCTTTCGTTCCTTACAGAAATGGATCAAGAGTACCTGGTCATCTCGCTAAGTTGCCCCAACGGAAACTTAAGCTTTGGAAGCGCTATAGGGTTGATCGTAGTGGGGAAAACAGGTTGGCCTATAATAGGACACGTACTCTCTTTTCTGACAGCACGGAAACCTGGCATCAGGAGGTGACGATTATTCGGGAAGGTAGTCCCGGGGCCCTTTTTCGATTCTATCACTCGATGACATCCTTTACTAGATCGCTTCCTCCACTGAAGTGTGGTAATGTTTTTTGACAGGTAACCTCGAAAAGGCCGAGTCTTTTTGCTCTGTTTTCACATCTAATACCATTACTGATGATGGCGTACCACTTCCATTACCAGTGCCTCCTACTCTTCTTACCGATAAATGTTCAAGCTTACCTTTCTCCGAATCATTGGTCCGTGATGTCTTAATGAAAATTAAACCAAGCCACTCGTGCGGACCCGATGGTTTTTCTGCTTTCCTTATCAAAAAGTGCGCGCGGGTGCTTTGTTTCCCTTTTTCAAGACTCTTCTCAATTTCTTTTAGCCAGGGGTGTATTCCTAAAATTTGGAGCTCTGCGGTGGTTATACCGATCTACAAAAAGGGGTCAGCATCTGATCCTACAAACTATCGCCCTATCGCTCCTACATGTGTCACCTGCAAGCTTATGGAATCCGTTATACGGAATGTTATTTTGAAGGTTTTTGACGTTCACTCCATTATAAATCAGGACCAATTTGGGTTCCTTCCCAATCGGTCTGCCATGTTACAGTTGTTAAGTGTTCTAGACCGTTGGACTGGTGCACTTGACATCGGTATCCCATGCGACACCATTTATTTCGATTTTAAGAAAGCCTTCGAATCTCTGATTCATCGTAAACTACTGTTTAAACTGACCCAATGTGGCATTGAGGGGGACTTAGCTTGTTGGATTTCGGCTATTTTGGCCAACAGAACTCAAAAGTATCTATTGCTAATACACTCTCATCGGGTGTATCCGTACCTTGTGGAGTCCCCCAGGGCTCTGTCCTGGGTCCGTTGCTTTTTGTTGTTTATTTGAACGACCTTTGCTTTAGTAACGAAAATACTATCGGTTTTAAATTTGCAGACGATTTGAAAATCGGCACCAAAAATGTCTTCCCTTTTAGATCCCCTGACCTTGACCTGGAGTGCCGCAGGGTAGCTGAGTAGTCTACGACTTGGCAGCTTCCCATTTCTGCCCACAAGTGTTTCACCTTCCACGTTGGTCTCCTTAACCCATGTTCTATGTACCACTTGGAACAGTCTATTCTCCCTTCTGTCCTGGAGGTGAAAGACCTGGGTGTGTGGTTTTCCCAGAATTTGAAGCCTTCGCTACACTGTCATAAAATCTGTGGTCAAGCTTACTGTCGTGCAGCTATGGTTAATAAGTGTTTTACATCGGGGGATTTGTGTACTAAAGTGTGGGCTTTCAAAGTTTTTGTGAGGCCGTTCCTAGAGTACGCGACCCCTATTTGGTCGCCACATTTGGTGGAAGATATTGACCTACTTGAAGCAGTCCAGAGCAGATTTACCAAGCGACTGCCCGGCTTCCATGATTTAGACTACTCAGAACGGCTTTCAAAGACCGGCTTAGAATTGCTCGAGCTGCGTCGCATTAAATTTGATCTAATCTTGACGTTTCAGAATTTACATGGTCTTTGCGATGCGAGCACTCCTTTCTTCGATTTGGCTCCTAACCTGTTTGGTACTCGTGGCCACAAATGGAAGCTTGCTAGACAGGCCTGTATTCATAATACTCATTTAAATTTCTTCTTGATTTTACGTTTATGACATCATTTAACAACGCTACTTTCTCCTACGCTACGCAGAGTTAGCCTACGCCGAAATGGCTCGCTGTCAAGACTGTGAGAACCCGATTACTACAAATGAAGGAGATGTATTATGCTGCGGTGCTTGTAAAGGAAAATTTCATTATAAATGTACGGGTCTGGCGAATTCTACTATAAAGGCCATGGGCAAAAAAAAAAAAGACAACTGGAATTGTAAGAGATGTAAAAAAACAAGATTAAACTCAAACAATGAAGAGGATGAAGACAACGAAATTGACAGGGAAGTGGAAACGGCATCTAGTGGCGACATAAACAAAGACTCACTCGCAAGAGTTAAAACAAAGCTTAACGAGGTGCTCAAAGGAATGAAATTTATCGAGAGGCAATACGAAGACATCAAAAAGGAAAATATGGAAATTAGGAAAAAAAACTTGGATATTAGGAAACGTTTGCAAGCTCTTGAAGAAAGAACGAACAAGTTGAACGAAGGTAAATCAGAAACACTTACACTAAAAACCAAGGTGGAAGAAATAAAAAAGTGCCAAAATGAAAGTGAACAGTATGGCAGAAACAGAAATCTGGAGATTTTTGGTGTTGAATCGGAAAAAAACGAAAACATTATTGACACCATTCACCGTCTTGCTGATGCACTAAAGCTACAATACTTCGATGAAAGACAGATTGAACGTGTCCATCGTCTACCAACTAAAATTAAAGATAAACCACAGCCAATTGTGATGCAATTTAAAAGTAGCAACTACAGAGATGAATGGTTGTCTGGGAGAAAAGGTCGAATTACAAATGATGATGTTTTCGGTAATGGAAACAACGAAAAAATTTACATCAATGAACACCTGACTCCCTATTACAAGTCACTTTCGTGGAAAACCAAGGACCAACTCAAGGGTGATTTCCACGTAAAATCCACGTAAGAAAAAGCGAAAATGACAAGCCCATATCTATTATTCGTAATGAGGATGACCTTGAAAAAATAACAAAACTACTTGCAACCACCAAAAATAATCCAATTCATTGAGTTTGAAGATAAAAGTGAATTTGTTAACATTTTTGCGGAAAATTTCGACGAACTTTCAAATAATCACCTTGGTCCCAACGGAATTAAAGGTTTACGTGGCTTACAAATAAACCTTATAGCAAAATTATTTGGGACATTATTATTATTAATGAGATAAACATTAAAGACGAAGAATTGATTTATTATCAAATTGCTAGCTACAATCAAATTGCAATTTGCAGGAAACTGAAGAAGGGTGGCGGAGTAATGATTTTTGTAAAACAACAAATTGAAATCACATATTGTGAAAAAATTAGCATTTCAAATAATGACGCATTGGATATTGAATGTAGTTTTGAAGATAAAACTTTTAATTTTATTGCTATTTATAGACATCTCTCCTCTAGTCGTCTGAATTTCATCAAGGCACTTAAGGGTCGCCTAAAAAATAAAAATAAAAATAAAACTACTAATACAATCGTGATCGGAGATTTAAACTTTAACCTTTTAAAGGAAACCCAAGATGCATCGGAAAAATTTGATATCGAAAGATTCGAAAACCTTATGGCTGCGAATGGTTTTACATCACAAATCAACTCACCTACTCGCGTTGAACTCAAAATGAATATTATCACTAAATCTTGCCTTGACGTTATTTACACTAAATTAAATAAACTTGTTTGTAATGGTTTCGTTGTTGGTATCAAAATTGCGGACCACTATTTTGCTGGCTTTGAAATTTTTCACAATAACTTGATTATGGATCGTGATAACAATTCGTACAAATTCATAAAAAAAATGAATCACTATAACATTATCAAGCAACTGGAAAATTACGACTGGAATACACTTGAAGATTTTAAAAACTCTAATGATCTGTATAATGAAATTGAAAAAACTATTCAAAATATTTATGATATAAATACGACTTACAGAAATATCCACACCTTTAATAAACCTCGAAACAGAGAGTGGATGAACAGTACTTTACTTCAGGAAATAAACTATAAGAATAAACTGTGGTCTAAAATTTCTAAGACAACTAGACCATCTCCTGAAATTATTCATGAATATAAAACTTGTAAAAACACAGTGAATCGGAACATAAACGCAGTTAAAAATGACTTTTATAAAAAATATATTCAGGAAAATAAAACTGACACCGCTAAAGTTTGGGGAAAACTGAACCAGCTCATGGGTAAAAAACAAAAAAATACAATTGATCAACATGTCAAAGATACGTTCCCAACTGTTGATAATAAACTTCTTTGTAATGATTTTGGTAGGCAATTTACTGAAGAAATCGGTTTACTCAAAACTCGTAATAAATATGTGAAAAAACGTCTCACGCATTTGACCAGGAACTTAAAGAAAGTAAATACTATTCAAAATTCAATTTCTGTTTAAACTCCCACTATTTACAAACTGAAAGAAATTCTGAGCAATATTAAGATTAAAAAATCAACAGGTTTTGATGGTGTACTAATGGAACATCTGGTTAAATCTAGGGAGAACTCTGCTATCTTCCTTCATAAACTTATTAATACCATTCTGGACTCAGAAATTTGGCCTGAAAATCTTAAAAAACAAATCCTCAGAACCAGTATACAAAAAAGGTAATCACAAAGACTACAATAATTATAGACCTGTTGCACTGCGTCCAGCTATAAATAAGATTGTTGAGAGATTTTTTGCTAATAAAATTGAAATGTTCTTCAACA
>JAHWFP010126919.1:12712-33571 GCA_023313725.1 Lithobius niger
ACAACACACTACCATAAACAATACATAAGAGTCAACTAGAGGAAAGTACCATTTATGTGAAAACTGTTCTCATAACATGCTCGTCTCATTCGTGGCTAAAACCCACGTTTTGAGTGAAGAACAAGACGGATGCCGTTTGCACCCCTTGCTGCTTGTCTCGACCATGGCTAACCCCACGTCTCGAGTGAAAACCAAGGCAACAGTTGCTGTCCACTACTACTCGTCTCATTCGTGGCTTAAACCCACGTTTTGAGTGAAGAACAAGACAGAAGCCGTTTGCATCCCTTGCTGCTTGTCTCGACCATGGCTAACCCCACGTCTCGAGCGAAAATCAAGAAATCAGTTGCTGTCCACTGCTGCTCGTCTCACTCGTGGCTAAAAAACACGTTTTGAGTGAAGAACAAGACGGAAGCCGTTTGCACCCCTTACTGCTTGTCTCGTCTGTGGCCAACCACACGTCTCGAGCGAAAATCAAGACAACAGTTGCTGTCCACTACCGCTCGTCTCATTCGTGGCTAAAACCCACGTTTTGAGTGAAGAACCAAGACGGAAGCCGCTTGCACCTTTTTCTGGTCGTCGCCTCCAGCTCCGAGCCTAGTCTTCATCTGCTCATCGTTTGGCTGCCGTGGATGACTATCACCCCCGTTACTAGACGTCTGGCCATCTCTAGCCCTACTCGTCTTTCATCCGCTTCCTGTGGACCGTTCACCATGACGCTCCTGGCTTGCTGTCTTCCAGCAAGTTTCCAGCCCGCATCCCTTCCATGACTTTCGTCCGCCTTCTGCTCGCCCTCCGGCTCTGACACCGCCATTGAGGTCCCGTTACCGTGGCTACCGCCTCCGCACGACACACTCTTCGGCCGTCTCCGGTCTGCCCATAGCCGGGAGTCGGGGTTGTTGCCCCTGCCTCCCGCCTCTCATACCTCGACATTTGTAGCTCCACGTCTAGCCGGGACGTCGCCATTGAGTCGGAGTTGTTGCCCGACCCCTCGACGCAGACTTTTGAAGCTTCATGTCTCACCGGATTAGCCGTGGAAGCGGTTGTGAACTGGACCGTCCATCGACGGCCCCTGCCTCTGACTCCCTCGCCGTCTTTCGTCCGCCACGCTGATGCCATAGCTTTCCACCCGCTCCACTCGACCCGTCTCCGGTCTGCCCATAGCCGGGACGTCGCTATCGAGTCAGGATTGTTGCTCCAGCCTCTTACCTCTTCCGCCACGACATTGAAGCTCCTCACCTTTCCAGGCCTGCCAAGGTTGCAATAATGGACTGAAACGCCCATCGTCGGCCCCTGCCTCCGGCTCGCTGCCTGCAGTTCCTCCGCCATCTTTCGTCCGCCTTGTTGCCGCCCATGCTTTGCCCCGGCTCGCTCTTTGGCCCTCCACTACGTGTACGTCATCACGGAACCCCGCCACGCCACCCGCGCCGGAGTTCCCCTGTCTTTCGCACGGAAAATTGGATTCTACTTGATGATGGCCGCCGCTTCCGAAGCTCCCGCTTCGCTCGCCGCTCCCTCTCACGCTCTCTTCCGTCCACAAGCAACTGCTTTCACCCTCGGCAATCGCTGGATCTCCGCCCTCGACCTCACCGCCGTTGGCCCGATCCCTACCGCCTCCTTCACCGAAGCTCCTCTCGCAAGCATCAACGCCTTCTCGGACTCTCCCTTGCATCCCGGCCAGCGCACCCCGCCGGCCGAACCCATGGATCTTTCGGCTCTACGACAAGATTTTCCACGGGCGAAAGACGTCTACCGTGAAGCCAAGAAATCCCTCCAGCGAACTATGGCTTCTCACCCCCCAGCCCGCAACTCTAACTTGGACTTGTCATCCAACTCCTCCCGGATTGGTCGAAGCGTCTCCCGCAGCGAAGTCCGGCACATCGTCCAGGAAACGGTCCGTGTGATGCAAGACAATCCCATGCCGCCTCCCTCCTGCACGTCGTCCGCCCGACACGCCCGCACGTAAGTTTGGATTACTTCCGCCTCCAGCCACGACTCGGACAAGCGCGGCTCGACGCCGCCCCCCCCCCCCGGCAACCCGAAGAGACACAAGTCAGCTTCTCCCTTTCGTCCGCAAGCTCCTCCTTCTGCCGTCCCCTCGGCGACTACCATAGCTCCGCATCCTGCCGTCCCTCCCTCGTCCGGCAAGAAGATCCACTTCCCGGACGACGCCGCCGAGGATCAAGTTTTCCCGCTAGCTGCGCTTCTCAAGACGGTCAAAGAAACCATTCCCAACTACTTTCTTTTCAAGCCCTCGCAGTCGACCAATGCTCCTGCCGTCAACCGTGGGCTAAAAACTGGCTTCGGCTTTGCCCTTAGAGATAAAGACAACAAACCTCGTAACCTTCTCGGGCAGTCTACCATGCTGCTTACCTGCCTCCTCCGCAATGAGGGCTCTCTACTCGGCAAGGGTGATCCTCTCGTCCTCGACAAGGACCTTCTCCACCTGCCCAGGCCGTGAAAGCAGCTTCTTTCGTCCGTTGGGCGACGGCGCCACGAACCCGAACAACTTTGCAACCTACCCGGAATGCGAATTCCTATGCAGTGAAGTGGAAATGGATTTCGGCACCGCTCTTTCCATCCCGAAGAAAGCTGACATCCCTACTTTCGTCCTGTACGAAAATAATAAATGCCTTCGGCTCAGTCTCCGCACCGCCTCTCAAGCCGACGTCCTCAACACTACGGCAAACACCCTATGCAAAAATATTATCCTCGGACGCAAGCCCCTAACAAATACGCAATCTTTCGTCCCTTGTAATGCAGCTCTTTCAGAAGGCAAGCTTCGCCACGCACCACTCCATCAACTGGGCTACGAGAGCCCTTTTCAACAACACTCTGCTCCTCCGGGACATTGCTCTTCTGTCCGCAAATAACCTTAACGTCTCCACGATGCACCGACTCCGCAATCAGCACATCCACGAGTCGGACACGCTCTTCCAGTGCCTCATCCCAACCCTCAGCCTCCTCATCCCAACGACTTTCGTCCGAAAAACCCACAGCCCTTCGGACGTATCAGCCTCGTGCCCGTTCCAGCCAAGACAACCAGAAACGAGCCGCCACTCCAGACCGACGAAGCCGCCACTCGTCACCAGGAGCCAGAAGCGGCTTTCGTAAGAACCAACAATGACGCCTCTCACACCTCCTGCCTTCCACGCAGTGCAAGATTACGCCGATTCCTCCCGGCTTGGCTACAATTAACTACAAACTCGGAAGTCCTTTTCATCATCGAAGACGGCTTTCATCCGGAATTCTGTCGAAACCACCGCTCCTCCCTACGCCGCCATGAGGATTCTCCCCACCGATAACACCACTACTCTCGTTTGAAGTCTCAGAACTCCAGCGGAAGGATGCGATAAGGATATGCCGCAAGCCAGGCCCATCCACCGACCATCGACCTCCACCTCACACAACCTGACGCAAAGGTCGCGAATAAAGACGGACTACACCGGCTTCGACCTATTGTTGCATCCTGTACAGTAGTCAATTCCCCTTAAGCACTCAGAACGAAGCAGAAGCAAGGCAACCACAATGGAAGCTAAACATTCACGATGGAAACAAGCCAACCGATGAAGAGGGCAAAAGACCAAACTTCGAAGTTCATCAACTGTTCTGAACAAAGTGCGAAGTTTCCAACAACTTTTTGGGGAACAGCCTGCTTGCATCCCGGGGCGCCCGTCAGGACGGTGCCTGCCACCGGAAGTGACGAGGTCTGCTGATAATGCTAAATTATCAGGTTAAGATGTTTTGGCAACAAAGAAAGAACATTTTGCCGGCCCCAGCCGGCTAAAAATGGTTTCTTTGTGCCTAAAACATACTTAACCTAACTCCCGCCCTACCTCCCCTCTCGAGTCACCGCCTGACAAATTGAGAGTAAAATGAATGCCGATAGCGGGCACGCTGTCGCTTTTATAAGAGAGGACTACCACGCGCATGCGCGGTAGGGGGCATGCAAGCAGGCGGCTGCGCACCGGAAGAAACCACCAGGGGAACATCACATTCGAGGAATGTAATGCTAAATTATCAGGTTAAGTATGTTTTAGGCACAAATTATCAGGTTAAGTATGTTTTAGGCACAAAGAAACCATTTTTAGCCGGCTGGGGCCGGCAAAATGTTCTTTTTCTTTTACGGCTAGTTCTTTTTTTGCTAGAATCGTAGCCTCTCTCTTTTCTATAGCGTTAGCTAGTGCGTCAGAGAGTTCGGTTAAATCTAGTTTACCGTCTTCGAGGGCTGCTCGTAAGATTTGTACTGATTCGGCTCGAGATTCACTTACAGTAAATCCTAAGTTTAAACAAGCCTTTTTGAGGTCTTTGTTGGGCAAGTCATGAATGATTTCGTTTAATTCCTCCATTTCTGACATTTTTGTTTTTAACGTTTAAACTGGTTCAAAATAAAGCTTTTATGTTTAAACCAAAATTAAATGCAGCCGCATATTAATTTGAACGTTAATTTTGGATAGAGCGAATTACTCAAAAAACTTCTCTACCAAATCCAGCAAGTTTATACATAAAAAATACACTTTCAAGGACCCCTAGCACTCTGGTATGTGAATAGCTAAAATACACAATGACTCTTAACTATAATACTCGGCTTGGCAGCCTTAAAGCATATCTCATGTACACTCACCCTTTTACACACAATCGCTGTGTTGTCAGTCTGTCCTTCCTGTTCCACCGTAGTACGGGAAGTCCGGCACTGATTTTTGGCAGTAGATCGTCTCTGGGCGGTCTAATCCACTGGGACCTTGGTTGGCAAACTCAAAATCCACTGCTTGGCTGCACGGAGTACCTGCTTCTGGTCTCAGACGGTTCCTCCTACAGCATCGGGTTTTGGGGAGACGTCTCACGGCTGGAGGGCCTCACTGGAAGCGGCAGCTGTTGCTTCCTGGCGTTGGCAGTTGTTGTTGCTGCTAGGCGGTGTTTTGCCCCGTTTTTGACGGCAGGGCGACTTCTGCTTCGTGATCTTAGATTACGGGATCACTAGCATCTGCTTTGTGGCCTTTGTGACTGGACTATAGACGTATAGTTGGACTGTACTTGCATCCCTCTAGAAACTTGGCATGGTAGTATGGCAGGGGGGAAACGCTTGTCGGGAACAGCACCTGTTGATCCCACCGCTGCCACCAAGTTGTAGCAGCGGACGCCACGACTGCTGAGGTGCTTGTAGCGCCCCCAACATCCTTGGTTGACGAGTACTTCTTTGCATCAGGTTACGTGGTTATTACAACTTTTTACGATAATAAACACAGCATGGGCTACAGTCCCGGCTTGGGGGATAGAGCGTCGGTGTCCTATTCTAGGCCTAACCTGACCCCTTTCACTAGTGAGTTAAAAAAAAAAGGTCGGCGCCGAGGAGGGGAGTTTTTTTTTTCCCGTCGCCCATGGAGTGAGGCACGAACGAAAAATTTATTGTTGCGAAAAATATTCGACACAATGATTTGAAACTTACTACGTGCACGCAACAGATATTCATTAAGGTGCACAGAAAAAATCAGATGAATGGCTTTAATAGTTTTGGAGAACCATTCTTTTAAATTACGGGCGGTAATGAACTAAAATTGAAAATCTCCCGTGTTGCGAAAACGCGTCCGTAAGTTGGCATTAGTTAGGCTAAAAATCGTTGTTCCCACCTGATACGCGATAGTGTGAAGGTTTATCGGCTCCTTTTCCATTTTAGTTTTGCATCGTAGCTGCTATTTTAATTTTTTAATGTTGTGAAACATCATCTTTTCTCGTTATTTTCAACGACGAACGAAGCACACCCGCTCACATAAAATCTGAAGCGCGCCATGGCATCCATGTTGAAATCGCGCGTTAACCAATGAGAACGCACCAAATCAGTCACGTGGTGCCAACTGTCCAATGAGGAAAAGCGATTTGCAAATGCATCGGAAAGTTAGATTGTGACAGCCATGAACAGCCTACCACAATTCGTCTGATTGGCCAATGCAAAATGGCCATCGAGAAAATATGTTGATTGGCCTGGATAGAGGGGAATTCCAGCTTTTCAGCGAGTCCAAGATGGCGGTGCCCAGTCAAATCGTTCGATCGCTACTGCTGATTGAAAATGACCAATTTTCTGCCTTCTAACTTCGGAAAAAAAAAATCATAACGACATTTTTGGAGTTTTTAGTGAGACTACACTCTACTAAAATGCTTTTTATAAAATTATAGACACCAATAACAACGTTTTGCTTACAGAAATCGATGCACAACATAATCAGGTAGCGAATTTCAGCTTTTGTGATTTCCGATATTTTGGCCGCGGATTTTATTTTTCAACTCTCAGTTCCCCTTAAGCTACAACGTATATATACGTCGTTACTCTATTTAGACACATAACTGCTGACGTATATATACGTTCATACTAGTTGAAGGGTTAATGCTTCCGGTAATACACTGCCACCAACGGTGGATTAATTTAATTGTTTAAACGAAGTATAAAGCTAAAATGGGCTACATAATAATTTATACTAGAAACAATTAATCTTACTAGGGAACGAACCTGAGGTTTAAAAACTCTTGGTTTTTATTTTAAAACATCAGAATAATAAAAAATAACACATTTACATTTAGTTCACTAGTTCAGCTTTTGACAAGTTTGGCAAAAACAATTTTCAAGAATTTACATTAGAAATTCACTTTGATACAAGAACAATGAAGTTGATTCTTAAACACTTAATTTAGACAAGAAAAAGCATTTTTATCTTGGGTTACTATCCGGGAATACCCAGCAAGCTGAACCGCGTCTGCTAAGTTGCAACCATATTTGACAACTGTAGTTTTCAAGTCGTCCCACAGTTATTTTTCCTCGCGAGGATCAAACCGTCCCTTTGTTTACATTTGAAAAATGAACAAAGAAAGAAACTGGCTTTTTAGAAAGAGATGCCTACTCTAACTTTATGGTGGTAAAGACCAGCAATGCCGATAAGGCTTACCAACCATAAAGACTCCAAGCTAGAGGTTAATTTAATTTAGACTATAAATTTAGAATTGGGGGGTCCTAAAGATAAACTTCTAAAGTTAAATTAGTTTACTTACAACTACTACCATTTTGCCCAGCATGGCAACCACGGACGTGACATCTCCACTCCCGACCGGCGTGACCCTTCTAGCTTGAGAGATCTGTGAGCTGTCTGACTGAGCTGTAGAGGGAGGGCAACTGGGGCTTTTTATGCTGGAGCAGTGGATTTTCTGGACCAAGGCGCGGACGCCGAGGAGAGCTGCGGGGGTCTGATTGGCTGAGGGCCAGGAGAACAATGGAAAGTGGGAGGAGAAGTCGGTATGGCAAAGGGTTTTGGTGCAGAGCCGTTTGAAGGAGTAGGGAATGGTTAAAGACAGGCCAAATTGAGTTTTCAACTCTTGAACTTTGGGAAAAGGCCTTTGCATTGGGAAATTGATTATGGATTGATTATTTACAAATGCACATCGTGAATTGATTATTAAAGCTTAGTACTTTGGTTTGGGTAATACATAAAGTATTACTATTAAATTTTACAAGCTTTAACTGAAAACTGCAGTGTTATACACCACAACTAGTTTTGGCTGGGGGGGGGGGGCAAAAAAAGGAAATTTGAAGTTTTTATGCACAGTTTGACTTTCGGATTGCATGGAAACAGATCTTTTATAAATATCTTTTTTTTGGTTTTTAATAGCAGAGCAAGCTAGTAGTAACATTCGGATGGATCAGTCGGGTTTTGTAGAGAACTAAAGCAAAACATATATACACACAAATTCGTGTCCGGTGATTGCCGATGTCTTTGTACTTTGAACTAATGGTAGCGTTTTGGGGACAAAAGATTATTATTAATAAAGCATGAAAAGAATAAATAGATTAGCTTAGAGAATGCTATAACGCATTTAAGTTTAAGTAGAATAAATAACTTCAAAGTTAAAGGATAGGTGACGATCGCTGTGGAAATTTTTCATAAAGGTTGCAGCTGTTCAACACAATAAAAAATATCACACCCACAAAGTTATCTGTACAATTAAGTAGGAGGTTAAGTACCTTCGCAGAGGAAGCCCCTCCTATTTAACACTAAGCTAATGTCTTTGGGCTTTTTGCCCTAAAATAAAAGTAAAGAAAATCGAGAATACAAAGTACAAATTTACAATAATGGCGGCCATGAGGAAAGAGCGCTGCGGTTGGTTTTGGATGATTTTCAATTGTTGATTGTGGATCTTCTAGAATGAATTGTTGAATTTGGGCTTCCCCAAGAGGTAGGTATTATTGCAGGCTATTAAATGGTGAAGAGTTTGACCGATTCTGTCCATTATTAAAAAAAACGGCGAGATTTACACAATCGAGGATTCGGGCGCTCAAAGAAAAAAAATTTCTTCGTTTGGCAAAACGAAGGCTTTTCGGCGGTTCACGTTTACACATGTTATGCTTATGAACTTGTGGTTCTTCAATGTCACCAGAAACTAATCAATTTTAACGTCCACACAAACACAAATTAATTTTTATTACATAACACGGAAACTATTCATCTGATTTTGATGGGGTTTGGCTTGTTAGATCGGCCATGAAAAGACCTATCTATCTTCCAAAATTCAGATCTCTAGCGCTTTCATTTCGCGATTTGACCTACGTTAGCAACTCTAGGTGCTCCGCCCCATAGTATATAGGGACCTAGTGTCGAGACTAAAAGGCATCCAAGGAAGCCAACAACGGAAGTTGACCGAATGAAGCACAGTGCTTCCCTGGGTCTCCCCGGGAATGTGCGGATTTTTTCCGAAGGTCCTGAACTCTGGCTTAGTAGTTCGGACTCCTGCCTTAGCAGTGTTAGATGCACTAAGAAATGTTGCGTGTCCGAACACGGTTTTGCAACTGATCAAAGCACTATTTGTTCAGGGCTTTGGGGCTACTTCATGCCATCGACCCTCACTTTGGCACGGATTTTTGATTCTCGTTTTCGTTAGTAGGAAAGTCCTTTTTCTGTGTTAGCCATGCTGATGTTGGGGTCCAAATCATAGGTATGGAGAGCAGGTTGGTGTGTCCAAAATATATGGATATGTTATTCTTCCATTCAAACAAACCTGCTGAGAGTCGAAGGTTCTGTGTAGCCATGCAGACCTGCCGAATCGCTTTCAACCACCTCTGTGCGCTAACCGAAGTATTACTAGGGTGCCAACTGTTACTAACTTGCTTTTTGCAGTCTGAGTGCTCTACGTCTACTTTGGATGGTTCGGGGGCACGAGGACGGGTTAGCTGCTACGATGACGGATTATGTTTACTTTTCCGGCTAGGGCACACAAAGTCGGCCAATATCGTTGGTGTGTGTTTATGTCTTCTTTGGATGGTTCAGGCACGAGACTGGTGGTGCGGCAGGTCAGGCAGATCGGGTACTATAAAGGAAGGAGTCCCTGGGTTCGCCTGAATTCCATCTTCTACGTACACTTTCGTACTCGATGAATTCCTCGGAGGGAGTGCTTGCTCAAACTCCCGGGAACCTCGAAAGCAATGCCGGGGTTAATATAAATTGTGCTCTTTCCTACCACAGCAGGATAAAGGTGCTGTGGCACCGAGCAGTGTCCCGCACATTGCCAAAGGCATGCGCTAGGGAAGGCGGCTGTCGCATGCAGCTGTATTCCTGACCGCGCTCCAGCGCAACGTGCTTGACCCCATTAAGTGATGGGGATGCGAGAGTTCAATATGATGATTTGATTCTGTGATACTGTGTGACCGTATGTACAAAATAATTGAAAGTAAGGAGGGCAAATAGAGCTTCAAAGCTGAGGAGGAATTGAGGCTTAATGGCGCGTCGACAGCTAGATCATTATCCGGGGAAAATCGAAAACCATTATTGACGGCCCAGCTGGACTTTGTTAATTGCCGCAGGTCGGCATACAAGCTGCCCGAAAGCACAGGCCGAAGTCATCAACAAACAATGACTGGGGAACAGCAGCCTGCTGAGCAATGGGGCTGATCCCAATAGCAAACAGGATGACACTGAGAACACCCCCTTGAGGCACACTATTCTCCAAAACATATAGATGGGAAAGAGTCGTCCTGACACGAATGCAAAAAAATGGCCCGAGAGGAAAGCTGAAAGGAACAGTGGCATCCGTCCCCTCAAGCAACAGTTATAGAGATTACGAAGAATCCCATAACGCCAAATATCATAAGCCTTCTCGAAGTCAAAGAGGACTTGACTAAGATGCTGAGCAGGCAAAAAGCCTCCCTCATATCTGATTCAAGGAAAACGAGATGATCGATGGTTGACCGAAACCGTCAAAAGCCACACTGGGATGCAGATAAGAAACCCCG
Organism: Lithobius niger; assembly: GCA_023313725.1. Lineage (NCBI taxonomy): Eukaryota > Metazoa > Arthropoda > Chilopoda > Lithobiomorpha > Lithobiidae > Lithobius > Lithobius niger. The sequence continues at coordinate 22,977 of JAHWFP010126919.1, forward strand.
TGATTCCAGCACCCATACCAACCTCTCATTGACCATCCGTTCCATAAGCCTACAGACACAGCTAGTCAAAGTGATTGGCCAATAACTGGAAGGAGAAGTAGGGTCTTTTCCCGGTTTTACAATCGGGATAACCACTGCTGTCCTCCACGTAGCCGTAATAGAGCCCTCTGCCCACACACGGTTGAACACCTCCAGCAAGAACTGCAGGGAAGTAAGAGGCGGATGTATCAAGAGCTGATTGTGAACATCATCAGGCCCTGGAGCGGAGTCACCCGACTTAGCCAAAACTGAAACAAATTCCTGCCCGGTAAATGGTAGATTGTACTCCTGTAGACTGTCGGAGCGAAATTATAGAGAGCGAGCCTCCTTTTTACGCTTGATTCCAAGGAAACAAGAATCATAATGGGTATCACTCTCGACCTGCGCAAATGCAGACACAAGACAATCAGCAATATCCAACACAGAAGAGATCACGGCATTCACTACCATTAGCTGTAATACAGGGGAAGCCACGTTCCTCCCTGAGATTTGACGCAACTTCCTCCGACCCTGCTGAGAAGGTGTGGAGTGCGTGATCGACGAAACATAAGTTGGCCAAGAAGCACGCCTAGCCTCACAGATGACATAACTGGCATGGGCACTTCAGCACTTAAAGGCTATGACTGGGCTATGACTGAGCTTACAGTTAATGCACACAACACTTGCCTGCAGACCCGAACGACCTGCCCGCATTGTGTCCACCATGGAACAGGTACTCGTCTTGGCTGTGTGGACGTACACGGGGTAGTAGCATGAGCAGCAGCAAGGACCACATCAGTGAAATGAGTTGAAGTTCATTCACATTAGAAAAGTCCTCCACCGCACGCTGAAAGACAGCAGCCTCAGCAAAGGCTGACCACTCAGCTCGTTTAAGTGCCCACCGAGCTGGCCTGGAAGCCACAGAACCCCTTTGTGTTGTGGACAACACAATGGGGAGGTGATCGCTCCCATGCAGATCGGCAGTGACAGGCCAAGTGAAGTGAACTGGGATGGCTAGCGAGCAAAAGGCTGAGTACACCACTGACCAATTGCCTGTAGCCAGGTTACAGTGTGTCATGGCTCCATCGTTCAAGATGCAAATGGACCCCCTCTGCATCCACTCGTCAAGGATCCTCCCCATGTTGTCAGTGTTAGGTCCCCCACTGGACCTAGTGGCTTTTAAAGTCGCCCAGCAAGAGGAAAGGGGCAGGAAGCTGGCGGACCATGGGTGCCTTCGAAAATTGAGCCAACTGCCAGGAGTAACTCAAAATCTTGCGACCACGTGTATTAACTCCCTAAGAGTAAAGTGATCATGTATACTAATGCTATTTTGTATTACTCCATGATCCAAGAGAAGCCTGAGTAACTCACTTGGATTCAGTTTTCGAAGGCACCAATTGAATCACCAACACCAAAGACCTCATACAGCGGCAAATAAAGCGAAGCGACTGTAACATCCAATCAGAAAAACTCGACCTGCTACCGCCTGAAACCTGGCATGTGGCTGAGAGTGTTGAACCAGCACCGCAACCCCACCATGTGTATGTGGCACAAGGTCGGCATCCAGACGGTAGACAGAGTAACCCCGAACAACCAGATTATCTGACACCTTGAAGCAAGGCTCTTGTAGGCAGAAGCACAGAGGTCGCAAATGCAACAAAAGTAGCTGCAGCTCTTCTGCATGGGTCCGATAACCTTGGCAGTTCCTCTCCACCTCTCTCTGTATGCGCAGTCATTAGGGTGGGCTTAGCATTGAGTCCTTCCCCTTAACCTTTCCTCCAGGCGATCCGAAAACATCTGAATCCTCATCCGAATCAAAAGTTGGAGTGAGGTCCAGAACAAAAGTTGTCCTCGGAAGGAAGAAAGAGAACAAGAAATCTCTCCCTGCTCCATGGGCAAAGGAGGATCAAGTGGTCAAGGGGACGCAATGGACGCCACCTTTCCTGGTGGCGACTTCCTCATGGGTGGTATTGAGGCTGCACCAGTAGTCTTCTTTGACATTTTCTGTGGTGCACTCCAGTGGGTGGAGGCGTAACAGATGCTTTAACCTGTTTGGCAACAGTTGCAGCAGCAGTAACAGGAACACTAGCATTCGCAGGCTGGGCAGGCGTCGACGGCAAGGCAGCAACTGGGTCCGAAGGACCCAAAAGATCCTGCAAAGATGGATGTTGCTGTGTCAACAAAATAATAAGCTTGCCCACCGTCTTCGTTGAATACCTGAGCTTAGCGCAGAAATATGCCAAATCAGCAGACTCACTAACAGGGCCAGGCATTGGCATACTGCACATCTGCGCAAAAGATCGTGTTAATGTCGGAGCTGGTAGCTTGGCTTTTTTCCGGGCCTCCGAGTAGGAAAGCCCGTCTTTCATCTTAAGTTCCTGCACGCGACGTTCCTCTATATAAACACGGCAGTCCCGTGAAGAGGCCTGGTGCTGAACACTGCAGTTGACGCACTGCTTCGGGCCAGCACAGTCAGCGCCTTCATGGACTGCCTGAGCACAGCTAACACAAGCAGGCTTACTTTTACAAGAGCCGCAGGTATGGCCGAAGCGTTTACACCGTATCGGATTCGGTACATAACACCTGACCTTGAACCGCAGGTACTTGGCAGTAATGTGCTGCGGAGCAACCAGCGTGTCAAAGGTCAGGAAAAAAATATCAGTTGGCTGGGCACCATTTTCGCCTTTCCGTAGCAATCGCCTCACAGCCGTAACGCCTTGTGACTTGAGTTCATTCAGAATGAAATCATCACTGAGACATCTTAAGTCAAAGCACGCCACAACTCCCTTACTTCTGTTCAATGTACGATGCGGCTCGACATGCACTGGGCATGATCCCAGCTCACTCGCTGTCAAAAGCCTCTTTCCCTGAGCGTCAGTCTCAACCTCCACAAGGCATCCCCCAGAACGGAGCCGAGAGACACTCTTTGGATCACAACCACAGACTCCTTTCAGGGCTTTGTGCACAGCAAACGGGCCGATATGTGTGACCAGGAATTTACTAGAGTCTTGTAACTGGCACAAGGCCCAAACATCTCAAGTCCCCTCTTCTGGCGCTTGGTAGTACAGCAAGGAAGGGAAGAAATTTGGGGGGAAGGGGGGAAGAATTTGCCATTGAGAGCATAAAAGATGTCGCGACGGTGCGACCTATAAAAGAAAACCCAGCGCTTCACTCGGGTGATACAGGGCCGGATGCCGCATATACAGGGCCCTGCACTAGGAAGCTAACACCACCGTCTATCTCAGTGAGGTGGCAGCCGAATCATGCCGAGAGCGAGGCCTCCAAGGAAGCCGTACACACCACCTCCCTCGATAACCCAAACAATTTGGGTTTGTCATGCAGATGGATACAGCACAAGCCGCCTTCGACATTGACAGAACCTGAAAGGTCATAGCCGATTGACCTAATGCCGGCTCGCCCAGGCCACCCGTCTTCCGGAATAAGGCGCCAATGCCCAAAAGCCAGATCGCCGCCTCCACGGATTACTGGGTTGCAGCACACGGCCAACATGCTGGGGGATGAGCATGAAAAGCCCAATGGCCAGAACAGGCAAATCGCAATCAAACTCAAAAACCGCCAAACATCCTCTGAGTAGCCACCCCGGGCCCGGTTTGTTTGGATGTCCCTTCACCTCTTTCCGACTAGTGCTAGCAACAGGTGGTAAACATCCCCTGCCATACACACCCTACACACTTGCAAACTATAGTGTTGGGTGATCTTGGGTTCTCTTTTAGTCGCCTTCTACTACACGCAGGAGTATGGTGGACTTGTTCTACCCCCAGCCCACAGGTGGAGCTTCAAAGCTGAATGAAAAGCGGGGTTCCGCTGAATAGTTGCGGCGAACATGGAGAAGAACGTGAACTACAAATGAGTGAAACACTGCCCGTCCTCGTCACCAAAAAGTGTGTGAAACGAAAGGACGATATTCGGAACTTAAGGTTGAGACTTACCTACTACTTTCTTGTTCTTTGTGCGACGTCGCTGGAAGGTGTTAGTCACTTGGGCGATGGAGGCTTGATATTTCGGGTGGTGGTAGTTGTGGACGAGCTATGAGGCAGCATTTCTCCGTCCAATCTTGCTCTGTCGGTCTTCGTGCTATGGATGGGTAGGCAAGGGTTGCAAACAGACTAAGGACGAGCTTGAAAGTAGCAGTGCCATTACCTGACTTGCTAGTTTCGGCTCTTGTGCTATAGATCCTTCAAAGGGCCTTTGATCCTTTAGCTTCGGCCTTAGAGGTTGGGTGTGTTGCATACTGGCTGCCGGCGAATATACTTAAGCGACTGGTCTTGTATTGTGGACGAGCACTGATGCCTTGTCTGGGTCTACTGCATCTTTCTCCATCGGTCTTTGATTGTCCTGTGATTCTTCGTATGATTCGGGCATAGCTGATGAGCTTAGAAATGGTGTTTGACTAGACTCACTTGCGTAGTAGTCTGGCTGCCCCTCGAAGCTCATATAATTCGAAATGTTGGCTGTGGATGAAAGAGTCTGGTGAGTTCTGCTGAAAGGGTTTGAACATTAGCGTCTTAGCCCTACTGTAATCTTTCTCCGATGGTCTTTGGGCTATGGGCAGGTACGGAAGCGTAGCATATAGGGCCATGTTCGAGCTTGAGTAAGTGGACGATCCTAACTTTCTTGCTTTGCATGTTTATTGTGCTATGTCTATGTGCTTTGCAATAGTGAGGAAGTTACTGACCATGCACTCATTGCACGACCAGTTTTTGTACACCTCCGTTAATAAAAACGCCCTTTTTCGTTTTGTCGAGATCTCTTTCTGGGCTGAGTTTTGTTTCACTTTGCATTGTTTCAACATTGCTATTGTTGCTGCATGATCATTCGATCGATTGGTTGGTTTATTTCTGTGAGCCTTGGCCTCTTGCCACACACCCAGAGACAGACATCATAATACACAAGAGCAACAACAAGAAGCACATCCAATCATACCATCATCATGTCATGACAACATACAGCAGCAGAACAGAGTGGAAGAAAGTGAAAGGAACCGCGTCAGCACAAGAGTTGGAGCTGGAGTCATTCGATCGAGTTTTCTACTTAACAATAAGAATTCCAACAACGAATCTGATAGAATACAGCTACACGTAATTGTCCTGAACAAGTAGCTTTGTTGATTTCTTCGTATTTACAAAGTTAGCATCTAAGCAGTTGCTTGCCAAGTGAGTCCATAATTAGCACGGCCGGCACGGCACGTTTCATTTGCGCACGAGAATTTTCAAAAACTGGACAGACGGAGGAGGTGCTGTGGCTAACAATATCAAAATGTTACAATGCTACGACACGAAACAATGGAGTAATAAGGAGGCGAGGCGCACATGATCGGATCATAGTTTTCTGGAACAATATGCATTGATGCTTGGGCAGGGGAAGTAATATTATCGTTGTATCTTGTTTGTGTTAGCATTGTCGCCTTCCAGATCTGCAAGATGCATCCCAAATCAACAGAATAGCAAATTTACTCAGTCGTTAGTGCATGACCCTACTGGACAGAATCGATCTATTATGAGGAAAGCAGACATGGCGAATGCGTTCAACGCTCATTTTGCCAGCATTTATGCTCTGCCTTCTGGTTCGGTGTCACCATGTTTTCCTAGTGGCACAGGTGGTTGCTCTTCTTCTGATTAGCCTTGGATGGAGATAGAGTATACCTCCGCTCTTGCGAAGCGCAGGAGCTACAGTACTCCGGGTGTGGACGGTGTTTCGTACAGGAGCCTGCATAGTTTGTCAGCATTGGCAGTGCGTCACTTAGTCCACCTTTTTCAGATTCTCCTTGATGATGGCACTGTTATGCCATCGTGGCTTTTTACTGTCTTAGTACCTGTGCACAAGGCAGGAAGTACACGTTCTAACCTAATTAATTATTGTCCAATTGCGCTTCTGTCATGTCTCCGTAAGATTTATGAACGGATGTTAGTAAAACGCTTGATGTGGCACCTGGAGTATTACGTGTGTTTAGTTCCGACCCAGTTTGGTTACAAAGCCCACAGAAGTGCGCAAGATGCGGTTCTGTATCTTTTGTCAAGGATCAGGGAAGCGTGGGCACTTGGATCTGTTGTCGTAGCTGTCTTTCTGGATTTTAAGGCAGCCTACGACATGGTCAGTATCGACTGGGTACGTGTTGCTCTTGGGAAGATGGGAGTGGACAGGGAGTTGTCTGATGCAATTGTAGCTCTCCTAGTAGTCTAGAAGTTCGTCATTAGAGTTGATGGGTATTGGTCCAGTGAAGCATGCTCTGACCGTGGCCTCCAACAAGGGAGTTGCTTAAGTTCCATTTCGCGGCCGTGATAAATGACGTTCTACTTGAGATGGGGATGGCTGCGAATGCGGTATGCTATGTAGACGACGTAGCGATGTGGTGTGCTGGCAATGATGTTGATGAGTGTCTCTCTGGGGCTCAGAAGGCTCTGTGTGACATATTAAGACGCTTGAACAAGAGGGGTCGGCATTTGGCTCCAGCCAAGACCGAAATCATCGTATTTATGCGCTCTGCTGTCAGACCGAGAGATCCACTGAAGGTCTCAGTAGATGGTGTGACAGTCACTCAGAAGAGCACTGTTAAGTACTTAGGAATGATTCTAGACGACCGACTAGAATGGAGCGCTCATGTTCATTGTTTAAATGAGAAACTTACAGCCCGCACGGCAATTCTTAGGGTGCTTTCCTATGTTAAGGATGTCGCTGCTGTCCGTGTACAGGACCTTTGTTCGATCCGTCCTAGACTACCACCTGCCTTTTCTGTGTGTAGCTCAGAGACATATCAGGTCGTTGCAAGTTTCTGTGAAGAGTCAGGTTGGTCACAGGGCTTTTGACCTCAACCTCTGTTCAGGTGATTTGCACTGAAAGCACTGAGCCACCCTTGCATTGGCGTGTTGAAGAGCTTCTTGTGTCTGTCTGCATGAGGAACATTGCTAGGGGTAGCTGAGCTAGTTTGTAAGACCCTATTGAATTATGCTGATGTGAGTTCCATGGCCAGAGACCCACTTGGGGTGGCCGGCGTGGCATGACTGTTGCTGCAAGCAGCGGCCTATCTCCCCCTTAATGTTGGTGGTGCTGGCCCGTTCAGTCCGTGGGCTTGGTGTCTGGAGCTAGCCGGCGTGTTCCAAGCAAGGAACACGGATGGTGACATCTGTTGAGATGCTTCGTGAGCCTTGGGAGGGTCGTATAGGGGTAGTGATTCCCTCTATCAAACAGTTTTTGTGTCGCAAGGTGAAAGTTGTGTGTTTGAGCACCTTCTGCGAATTGACTGCGATCTCAGTTGCTCTGGATGTAGCTCTCGAAATGGATTACTGTCTTTTACGATTCTCTCCGACTCTCTGTCGGCGATTAGTATGGTTCAGGGATCGATTGATAGGCTCGATGTGTGCAATCCCCTCATCTTTTCGATATGCAAGAAGATGTGGGTAGTGCTACAGACTGGTGTTGTAGCAATAAGGTGGGTCAAGGGTCACACGGATGTTCAGGGCAATATTCAAGCAGATGGGCTGGTAAAGAACGAACGCCCTGTCTGATGATATTCCAGAGGTGTTACTCGTGTTGTCGGCTAAAGCAAGGAAACCAATCATTCACGAGGTATTTCAGCGGAAATGGGAAGGTGAGTGTGGCACTGCATCTACTGGGCGTGCCCTCTTTCAGTTGCAATCGGGTTGTGTCTTCTATTCGGTTCTTAACAGCTTCCCACTGTGGGTGGCACGGATCATGTCCAGACTGCGAATGGGCCATTCTTTGCTTCGTGCATATCAGTTCAGGCTGGAGTGGGTTGGGTTGGTGTGCCAACCTGCACGCTCTGTCAGTGTGAGGAGACCGTTGATCACTTTTTGTAGGAAGTACAGGGATCAGAGGGGAATTATTGTGGGCTGGGTCAAAACCCACCCCGGGGTTCCGCATCTCCTGTCTCAAATTACTAGCAGTATATGTCATTAAGACACTCTGTGCTGTTGCTGCGTTTGCTAAGGCTATAGGGATTCCTCTCTAGAGTGGGGTAGCTTTGTGATTTTTCTGCCGCCCGCTTGTCATCTGCTTGTTGAGTCAGGCTGCTTACATGTGATTTCATATATGGTTTCCGTGCACAGTGAGGACGCTGGCTATGTTTTGAGCAGTGGTGTTGGTTGTACGCATGGTGGTGATTGCGGGGACGTGTGTCCTTGTGCACAGTGGAGTGACTTATCAGCAGTGCCTGCATAGGGACAGCTACGGGTAAGGTGTATTGAGCAAGACACTGTGGCTTCACCTTTGGCATCCTAGAGACTTCTAGGGTCCATTACTTACTTGGTCATGGTGTTAGGTGCATTTCGTTTTGTGTTTCTGTTTTTGTTTGACTGCTGTATTATTGTAGCTGAGCACATAGCACATGGCCGAGGCTTGCTAGAAGTAAATTGTAAATTGAAATAAATCTGTTAACTCGTTGTTGAGAACCAAAGTGAAACGGTCGTAGTTTACACTTAAATCTTCACTATAATTTTGAGGCCTTTCGGCCGCAAAATTTGGCGGCCAACATGACTGAATGGTTTGTTTAGTTATTCAATGCGGGCTTCGGGAGAAGGGTTGAATTGTTTCAGCGATTGTTTGCCACGATAATGCATCTGCTTGCAACAATGGTGAATCAACTACCCATCGAGATGATACATGCTAAGTCAAGACGCACGCTACTGTGTTGTCATCAAATAATTGACATGGGACAGAGCTTGGGTGGAACATGAACAGAAATATGCATTTCTAATGTTCCGTTTTTTCGCAAAAAAAAATCGGTGGACACGATAGACCAGACCGTAGCAATTACAATAAAAAGAAAGCGAAAAACTTCAACAAATTAACTGAAAAAAAAAACGGCTTCGCCGTTTAGAAGAAAAGCATTAGAGCTCGTATCCCCATACTCACAGCTGTGAAAGTACACAAATAAAAACGGATTAGTGTTCAGTCGAACGCAACGAACTATAATTTGAACTCCAATTCGCAAAACGTGAACCCACAAACATACAAAAGAGGCGCCATAAATAGCAAAACGCCTACATAAGTGAAAGATAAAAATTCATACACAAAATGAACACGTAATTACTCAAACGAACTAGAACTAAAACAGAAACCTACAAACACTGGCAAAAACCTGCCGTAACTAGAAGACTGCTTGTTTTACAAATTATGAATGCATTCAAAATACACATTAGCCACTCACATGAAACAGCATTAATATATAAAACAACAAACACGGACAAATATATTTTTTTTAAAGTCTGAATAATACACAAATTACGCGTGCACGCACCACATCGAAACATTAAACTTTCAAATATAAACTGCTTTACTTTTTGACATCTACCCAATTCTTTCCTCTGCGACGCGCGAGGCGAAAATTCCTCTACCTGGTCAGCCATGTTACTGCTGTGCATGACAGTAGCTGCAGAGAGATAGGACAAGCATTTAAGAATCAATTTAGGCTGCTTACGTTAGCTAATATTACATTCTTCCCTGGTCGAAATGCTTTGTGGAAGGTTTTTGAACTGGACTGTAATTTTCTTTAAGACATGAACGAAGTTTACAATCCGCCTTTTAAACTGTAAGTGACACAAATCGGCTTTCGTAGCTCGTTCCTTAGGCTAGCATAGGATAGTCAAGGACGCGCTTGCTATTACGGCGAAGTTGGTAGACAGGGCGATTTTTACTGCATATTTTGAGTTGTCGCAAATAATTTGTCCACATTCCTTCCAAAGAAATATATTATTGAACAACCCATATTTGAAGAAAAGAAAAACCGTGATGCTGGTCAGAGTACTAACATCGACATAGGCGTGTAAATACCGGCTAAAAAAGGGGTTAGCCCATCACAAATTGCAAAAAGGTTTTCTGGTTGTTCCTGACTGGAAAAAGCCTGCTGAATTCGAAAAAAAAATGTTATCCACGCTATCTGCCGCCGTTTTTCTGCAAAAATAGGGTTAATTTGTATGTTATACTTAAAAAATGCATTTAACACATATATGGAAATACGAAGAGGATATTAATATACCTTGCATTTTAAGGGCAGTTCTTTTATGGAACCTACTCAAAAGGATGTGCACTTTAAGATTCCGAAGGGTATCAGGCTGAAAACATTCAGCATTAAAGATGGCGACAAAATGGAGCCTAATGTTAACTCAGTTTCAGTCATTTTGGTCTATTACGCAAGAACCTTTAGAGTTACACAAAAACGGTTTGATATAAGTAGTTTACAATAATGTAATCTGCAATGTAGGTCCCATACCTTTTTTTCACATATCATTACTATTGAGAAAAATGGTCTTGTTGGGCCGTCTTCGGGCATTTTGGCTAATGTAATGTTTATAGAATTTGTGAATACAACTTAAACTTTCAATTGCTGCTGCGTCGTTTATAAGTCAGGAGGATGACTTCAACCTGAGTCATTCAAAAGGTGGGACTCTCTTCTTTGAATCAAGGGCAATGAAAAGGGTCTACCACTATCAGGGACTGAACCACGCCTGTTTTACTACGGGCTGGTATCACAGTTACCGTACAAAATAAAGACAGATGCATACCTATTTACGTTGCATTTTGGACTTGAAGCGGGAATCGAA
>JAHWFP010126920.1:26208-40236 GCA_023313725.1 Lithobius niger
CCCCCCCCCCCCCCCCCCCCCCCACACCCCCCCCCCCCCCCCCACAAGGCCCCCCCCCCCCCCCCTACAGCCCCCCCGCCCGGTTGGGGTTTGTTTTGTTTCTGTTTACTTGCGTGATAAAGAAGACAAAAACACTTCGAAACGTAGCACTTTTACTGTAATACGAAATTTGTGTTCCTTCTTGGTTTTATGGTCATTTTTTTTCGCAGCATGCTCTGCATTCTGAAACTGAACGCTAGTTGGCGTACTTAGACTTTACAGTACTTGCACTAAACCAACATTTTTTGGGGGGTTCGCGACGATTCGGTCCCGTGACAATTCGGTCCCAGAAAAAAAAAAGATCACATACGCCAATTCGGTCCCAAGTCAAAATATTTTACAAGTTAAAAATAAAATAAAATGTGAGTTAAAATTCGAGGACCAACTACTGCAAGTATGGCTGTAAATACAAAATTAAAATCTTATGTTGTGTGCATTGCCAGTTAAAAATTGATCCAAAGCCTCTGTTCCAAACATCCGCAGCATTGTGTGGTCGACTGGTACCTGCCATTGTTGCGTCGTTTTAAGGAACTACATGGAGCTCAACTAATTTACATTTATTTATGCCAACCCACTTAACCACTCGGGCGAGTTACATTTTTTTTGCTGGACCCAATTTTTGTAGGTTTATATTTTATACGGGACCGAATTGTCACACTACCTGTAATTTTGGGACCGAATTGTTCGAGACCGAGTTGCCCGGGACCGAATTGTCATAGACCCTTTATTGTTTTTTAGTTAGTAGCGTTATAGTGCGTACTGAGTTTCCATACTTATTTTACAGGTAAATATGACAGTTCGAAAAGCAAGAATTCCCGAAGAAATGTCTACGTTTAGAAGTCTACTCGAGGAATTCAACAAAGAAATCGAGATCAGTTTGAGTTTCCAAAACTTCGAAGAGGAACTCGTTACTCTTCCTGGCCATTATTCACCACCTACCGGCGGAATCTTGCTTTCTTTCGACGGCGATGACGTCACGGGATGTGTCGCTTTCCGGCCGCTCAAAGAAGAAATATGTGAAATGAAACGCCTGTACGTCAAACCCAAATACCGCCGTTTAGGCCACGGTAGACTACTTACAAAGATGGTGTTAAACGAAGCACAAAAGGCTGGATACAAAACAATGTATTTGGATAGTTTAGCGAGACTAACTCCATCTGTGGCCATGTACCGAGACTTCGGTTTTCAGGAAATTCCTCCGTACAATTTTAATCCTCAACCGGACGTGCTTTATTTTAGCATACAGCTTACAGATGGTGAAAAGTAAAAAAAAAAAAAATTTAAAAATAAAAAAAAAGCATAGCATAGCTTAAGAGCATAGCTTATGTTATTTGTGGACCGATGTCTTCGTCTCTAATTTTAGATTAATAAAAAAGAAAAGAATAAATTTGTCGTCCTTCTAAGCCTCCTCCTGTCTTTAATGACTCGGGTCTCTCTGGTCATACTCATCACAGCTATTACAACCATGATAAACTGTTCCATCAACTTCTTTCCTTAAAGTTGAATGATTTTTTTTGCGCAATTATGGGGGAGAGCAGGGTTGGAAATAATCACGATTATTTTAAAACAATCGAATTAATCAGATTTTAATGACACATAAGATTACAACAATAATTATGACATAGTTAAAGTTGCTAGAGTCTATATATATAATACGCTTACGTTGGGCAAGGAAATTCATCATTATGCACTATAATGAAAGCGGGTGAGCGACCGACAATGTCAAACAAACGGATGTGGCCTGTAACAATAAGTAACAATCGAAATATTGCTTTAGTAATGCTAGCTCTTAGAGCCGACGTGAAGAGTTTCAAAGTTGGTTCAGTAACAATCACTGCATGCACAACCGTTGTTGGGTTTATTGCGCTTGGTATCCGAACGGAGAAAAAGGCAATTGAACGTCCTCCATTGAAAAAATACATTTACTTCCACAACAAAACAAATCAGCACGGGTTAAATGGACGGGGAGCAGGGATGGGGATATTCAGACCACTCAGTAAGGGAATCCGGGTCGGGGACTGGGGAGGCGGTGCGAGACGGGAAAGAGGTTACGGGGGGGGGGGGGGGCGGGGGGGGAAAATCAGACCATACAACTGGGTAGGCCGCAGGGGAGTTCGGAGGAGGAAGCAGGGGGCAGTCGGGACCCTTTTTATTTCATACTGCCCACTACAGTATTTCACTCAGGTATGCGGGAACCGGCTAAACCGGCGTATGTTACACCGGGGGTACAGCTAGTTTATTTTATTCCTTGCTTGGCAGTTGCTACTGCCAAAATGCCAATACCTGTAGATCACTTAAGTATTTAAAGTTTAAAACGTGACTACCACGTGTAAATTTCAATGTTAACATGCACACCACAGCTAATATTACAGTAATATTACTTAGTAAAGTTTGTGTAGGTGTAGTGGCACACTGGCACATTCCTCACACATGAGCTGATTAAATAAACACAGTCACGTCAGCTGCAGTTGCTAGTTGCGTCCTAGAAGTACATAAGTTTCAAAGTCCTTTAGTTTTTCCCCGGATTTAAAGTGTGCGCGGCCTATCTTGAGTCCGCCGCAGAACGAACACAGATAATCGATTGTACGTTTTTGGCAGCAGAGTGCCTTGTTGATATCAAAGATGGTTACAAAAACAATGGCGGCCATCGATTAAAGCCACCCCATCCAGGAAGACGTCGCCGCTCATAAAATACTTCCAGGACTCAAGATACGCCACACACACAATAATGGTTTGAATGTTGCCAATAATTTTCCTACTTTGGTAGTTCCTAGTCTGTTGTGTATTTTTGTGTGGATCAGGCTTAAAAAGTAGAAGACATAAGTACATGACTGCAAAAGATTCAACGGCAGTGTATTTTATTTTGGTTGTTTAACTTCTTTTGTACTTGGATATCAACAGTTCTGTGTCAAATCTGGTCCCTGATTATAATCACGTTAATTTCATTTTTATACTCAAGTGATTATAATCTCTTATTATAATCTCTTGATTATAATCGTACCAACTCGGGTAGAGGGGTGAAATATAAGAAGAGAAATACTGTGACCCTCAAACAGTGGCGATAGCCGCTCAGCTTTTCGGGCCAGCTCCATCCCTGAATCATGGGTCGAAGCAAAAACAAATAACCTTAAAGAAAAGTGCCGTGCAACATTCTTCCTTTTTCCATATTTCTGTAGACTATACGTTTAATGTTTCTACTCCATACGTGAGCCTGCTTTGAAATCTTTTATTTGGCAACGTGAAATTGCAATGAAAAGAGGTTTTCTGTCAGCCATTTTCAACAATTTGTTGAAACCGTCTTTGCTGGTAGAGTCTGCCAAGTATTTTGAGTATATATATCTTCCTGAAGAAGGTGGACATATAGAGCAAAAATATTACACACTAGCGGAGTCGCTCGCTCATTCCGCGTCGTTTCGCTCCCCTCCCCCTTCCCCTTCCCTTCCGTCTCGCTCCCCCCCCCCCTCACTTAATTTGCCGTTCGGTCGGTAGATGACATCGTATGTTCGCGCTGCTGGCCGTTGCGTTCCGGGCGTACTATCTCAGCGGGGCTTGGCAGCTACTCTTATAATTTGCCGTTCCGTCGGTAGATGGCGGAGATGGCATCGTATGTCCAACTTGCTGCTGGATAGCTGGGCTGCGCTGCAGATGCATGCGCTGCGGTTTTGTGTAATTATATATATAGATATAAAACGAGGAAGTACAATGATTGTTACATGGATGAATCTTTAACCTTTTCTTTACAGATCTAATCTGTTGAACTCTGGGTTATCAATAATCGTTTGAAATATCACGGTTAACGCAATTAGCTTTTATTTAAAGGGATATACCTCTCAACGCCATTTTTCTCGATCCTCCACATCAAGTACGGCCCCGAAGGTCTATTTCCTTACCGTTAGTCTTTCCCTTGCTAAAAATTTTTTTTTAAATGTGGCGTCTAGGACATTTTCTGTTGAATATAATGGAACTTTATTTACTAACGACCCGTCACTAAATCATGCATTGCGCGCGTTCAATAATCATGACGTTTCATCTCTTTGTGTACGTCTACTAATTTTCTAATAATTACTTTGAGATCCAAAATCTAACAGACTAATGCGGTAAAAATTAAAATTAATTATTCCAATAGATCGCCGATGCAAAATTATAAGACACTAGCCTAGAAAATTATAAATTATGATTTTAAAATACGAGAATCATTCCGGTTTGTGACGACACAATCAATGGTTTCACGCTGGCTGGACTATTAGGCGCAATGCCAATTGAGACAGTATAGCTACGTTTTCGTTGCGAGGAACGAAGCTACCGTCTCAGTTGACCTTAGCTGTGGTAAATACGCGGATGTGATTGTCGCGTGGGTGTTGTGCGGCAGGCGGAAGGTTATAAGGCAGGCGGTATGTTGCTTTAAAAGCTTAAAACAGTTGAAGTTTAGCTTTCTTGTGTAGTCCAAACAATACCTAAGTACTACACAAGGGGAACGAAATTATGCCGAAAGACGAATGAAACCTCTAAGTTGATGAACAAACATTCTCATTTGTGTAAATTTCTGGCCAGAGAATCTGATTTGGCCTGGTCGAAATAGACGCCTCATAGGATATCTACAAAAATGGAAAGTAAAGTTACTTACAAGTTACAGGTGCCACGACAGAATGCCACTCGTCAGAATCCCACCACGTCGAAATACCACCGTCAAAATGCCAACGGACAAAATCCCACCCTCTACCGACAAAATGCCACTTCAGAATTTTTTACTGATCTTTTAAAAAAGTCACATTGCCAAAAGTCACATAGTCACAATGTATGAACATTTTTAAAAAGTCACAATGACAACGTCTCGTTTAAGCTCGGATTGCTGTGCCATTTCAACTTTTTTTTTTTTTAAGTTTTACAAATTTTGCATGTTGTCTATTTGCATATCCTGGGTTCGCGGCTAGCGTAACTTCGCCAAGAGCTAGAAGTTTATATTTAAACGTATCCCTGAATTTCACGCAAATCAAGCCACCACACAGAATGGATTTTTTATTATGCTTATAACGATAAAAGAACACCGCAATGGTGGGTATTTTATTATTTCGATGCTTGTTATTTCCTTCCTCCACATTTTTTTTTTGTTATAAAAATTATCTTTTGACAACGTGATTTCTATACCATGAAAAAAATAAGTCAATGCAGCCATTAGTTTTTGTAAATGAGATCGCTGGTGTTTTAAATTAGGGAATACACGGTCCTCAAACGTGCCGTAATGCCATCCAGTATCGTTTAAAACTGGGTAAAAAATGGTTGACACTGAAGCGCTGGTTACATTCATTCAGTATGTTGAATTTTTACGGGATCGTTATCTGCTAGTCCAAACTGTTTGTTGTACGGTCTCTAGGCCTTGCGCCCCAGATGATTAAAAAAAAAAAGAAAGTCACTGCAACATGCCCATAAATTAGGATTCTTAAAAATTCGGCCCAAGAAAATTAAATCCGTAGCTCATACTCCATTCTGTATTCTTGATGCTTGTCACCAAAAAAAAAAAAAAAAAATACTAAAATAAATCTACAAAGGTCACACGGATAAAAACTGAAGGAAGACATATTTATAAATCATTAATTTATAACTTTTTGTGATATATTTGTGACTTTTTTTTAAATGTTAAATAGACAACCTGTCAAGGTGAACTCTGCCAATCTGTCAAGTTTTGTACATTGTTACTATGTTTATGCATTGTGACTTTTTAAAAAGATCAGTAAAAAAATTGTGAAGTGTCAAAATACGCACTGTGTCCTTCATTTCCGTAACCTAGCAAAGCCTACAATCAAACGTAGAAGCCGGTGGCGAAACGCGTTAATCCGCCTATGTCGTTAGGCCTAACGTCAACGTAACCTAGCAACAAATTCTGAACACCGTTTTGAAATTTATTACGCTCCACTACAGTCCATATTTGATTGTTTTTTTTATTTACTCTTGCAATTTTAGAAAAAATAAAATTATGTAGGCCTATGCATTTATTATTACGGAATTGTTTAAAGTAAAAAGTTTGGAAGTGTGCGCCAATGAAAAATTCTTCAACGGCGGTGAATATCAATTTTATTCCTGGCGGCCGTAGTGCCAATCGGTACGCCGATATTTGGACGGCAGCGCGACTTTTATAAAATTTTTAAATGTTGCATACGAAATTTAGAGTGCTGAATACTGAAATATGACATGAAATGTCTGCCTAAATAGCACTCGTGAGTTTATAGGGGCCAAAACACTCGAGTTGAAAAAAATTATCGATAATTTCCTTAGCTCTTGGGATATTACGTATGATATTTCCCCTGCAATTCGAAAGTGAAACCCTAAAACGAAATCACTCCAGAGAATTGTTTTGCGGAAAGAAAAACAAAAATTCTCAAACCGAATTCCACTCGTGCTTTTATGAAATTTATAATTTGTGTGTTTTAGCACTCAACTCCTTTCCAACAAATTTCCCTCGACCTCCAGTCTCGGAAAATTAAATCTGGAAAGGAGTTTCGTGCTAAAACACACAAATTATCGATTTCACAGAAGCACTCGTGGTATTATAGCCGAGAATTTTTGTTTTCTTTCCGCAAAAGGAGGATCATGGTCGACTTACACTGAGAATTTTCGTTTTCTTTTCACTAAATGAGGACCATGGTCGGCTTACACTGGGAAGACCCTGGCTCATCGAAACCGAAACCGACAGCGGACCTCTTCCTTTAGTAATTATACAGAACGAAGCTTTTCTCAATGATCGCGGACAAACAAACCACAGATCTGTACAGTATACCTCACTTAGAGGATGCTGCTTTGTTTTATTAGGGAAATAACGTCAACTTCGTAGAAATCACATGATTCCAGCCTTACGTGCACTGTATATGTGTGCGATGCAGCATCAGCTTCGACAATACTGTCGATGTATTCAATGTCATCCATGGTCGGCGCACAATTTGAACCTATTACATAGCAGGAGTAAATTTTAGGGATTTCCGTCCATTTCTACTTCGTGGTAGTTTACTCTTGAGGTGCGAAGAAACTGAGTAATTTGCTTCAAACCAACTTTATTCTCGTAATAAAGTCACCGACTTTTACTTCTATGTCACTTTACTTCTGTAGTAGGCCTTACTCTCCGATGGTGCACGCCAGCCTAAGGGAACATCCTGTAAGCTTTTATTGGTCGACGCAGTGTAATGCGAAACATGGCCAGTGCTATCTGAAGTTGACAACGCTTCAACAGTGCCGTAGCTGAGAATTCGGAGTCCCCTTCCCCCCTGCAAGAAAAAATCTGAGGTCCCTACGTTATACCGTATTCAGAAATTTTCGATACGGTATCAGTACCAGCTTTTTGTTGTAGGCTATATTATTGCCATTTTTTTTATGAAATATACAAAGAAGATTTTAAAATATTTACTCGTTATTTTTAATTTTGGTATTTTTCCTTGAGAGGGGAAAAACAGGACTCGAAGTGAGGCGGTATGCGACGGTATGGCATACCGCCTCTTCAAGATAATACTGTTTAATTAATCACGTCAGTTCTTGGTTTTTATTACCTGATTCATGTTTTGTCTAAAAGTAATAATTAACTTCGCCTCCAGCTGTAAAGGCCTTTCGTTTAGTTACTCGATTGCTTCAATTAGTGACTTTGGTACTAGGGTGTCGTTTCGTAATGTCTCCGTGCGATGCTTCAATAATATTATTCCTACTGGCTAAAAATGAAAACATCCATATGTTCCCTAAGAAAATAAATAACTAAAGCCATAGGTTAATCTTGGCTAATGTAGTTGCTTTGGAACACAGTAGGTTTTTCCCCCTAGTAAAGGAGTTATTATTTTTTTGGACTGATGTAAGTAAAGATTTTTTTTTAGGTTTTTTAATTTTTCCCCTTTTTTAAAGATCCGTTTTTTTTTTAAATACTCCCCCTCCCCCAATGAAATATTCATAGTAGGATTGGGGGTGGTTGGGGGGGGGGCAAGGACAGGAAAACAAGAGCATCTGGTGTTAAACAAAGGGCACTTTGGGTAAAGAGGCGGGGGGAAAACGTGCCCCAACGTGCGTAAGCCCTTGGACTCATCCCTAATTAGTAATTACATCTTGCTGCGAAATAAGAAACAGCAACACGTTTTTCAAACGTTTAAAACTTTTCATTTTATATGCGCTTCTGGAAAATAAATAAGTTCTATATACGTAGATCGTTGTGTACGTGAAATTATTATGATTGTAAATTGCCAGCTAAGGTCATTACGTTTTGCAAGTTTAACTGAACAAATCGAATTTTTACTGCCCGATTACGCTGAAAACTGCACACTGTCGCTCGCCGATTGCTACTCTTCCCTCGGTAAGGGTTAGTTACGTGACTCTTCAATTTTACACAGGTGCAAGCGAGAAATAATACAGGCTGCCAGGCCTCTGCATACAATTTTTTTACACGGATAGTTTGGGCCCCAAGAAAACTATGATTTTCAATTTTTTTATTTGTCCAAAATTTCGTGCCCCGCTCGCGCTGCCGCGTTCGTTGCGGCTAAACAAATAATATCAGAAACCCGCAACCAAAACCTTGTCCGGTCAACCAAAACCTGGCCGGCCAAAAACGTTATCCAGCTGACGCTTCCGATCCGGTATGTTCTTGTAAAAAAAAAAACTATTAGCAGCCAGGAGAGCCTTGCCGGAAGTGAGTGTGCCCGTCGACTGCAAACACAGTGTTAACCTGGCCTGCTACATGAAATTCAACCAACTAGCCGTACCCCCGGCGTAACATACGCCGGTCTAGCCGGTTCCCGAATACCTAATTGCCGGCCGGAATGGCGCCGACACCCTCCCCCCCCCCCCCCATCCCCCCCCCCCGCATCCTCCTGCCTCCCTCCCCCGCATGGTCTGATTTCTCGCTTGAACTTCAGTAACACACACATACACACACACACTCACACACATGATGAATTTGCTCAGTGCCACCCAAGCTTATTATATATGGAGATATACCAAACATATGCGCCTGAACGAATTTTTAACGTACCAACTACTTGACGGAAATGTGACTATTTTTGTTACTGCTGTTGTGGGTTCTGCCTGTAGCCCGGAACCGGAAGTTACTGCTGCAGCTATCATACCGTCGTTTGTCAACACAAACCGATTTTGCGATTTTCTATTTGATATTAGGGAAATGACGTCACCTTCGTTAACCATCGGACTTTTACGGAAACACGTAACGGCTTGTCGGCAGATTTCGGAGTGGTTACGCCCGTATTATTACTGCTATAAAATGTATACGATTAAATGTACAGCACATACGAGCCATAGCTTCGTAGTGGATTTGGTGAAATACGAACAACAACAACAACAACAATAAATTAGGGCAGTGAGGTAATTTTCGTGAATCGTCGGACTTTTACGGAAACAGGGAAGATGATGCTTTTTGGTCAGGGTACATTGAACGTGGTGTATTAAGGGCATAAAACTTTCGTTTAGGCCTATACGAAACACCTGTCACTAAGCAAACAAAATTACAGGTTGGTTGACGAAATGTGATGTAGGCTGGAATCGCTATGCCAAATCACCCAGGGCCAAATAGAGAAAAACAACGTAAATTCTTAAACGTCCTAAAATCGTAAACATCGAAAACATCATAAACTTGGAAGACGCCATAAACATCGATGGGGCTAGTATACTGAAAACTGTTGACAGGTAAATAAAATACGCTGTCGAATCCAGATAGTAAGAATCGATTTGTGGAAAGAAAACCAAATTTCTCTCACACAATCTTAGCATATTCAACTTCTTTCCAGCTAATTTCCCTCAACTTTCGGTCTTGAGAAATTAAATGTGGGAATTAAATCGAAACAATTTATCGATATCATATAAGAAGCTCACTGGGTATTACGACTGTTAAAAATCCCTTTCTTCGTACCTTCCCCCGTCCCCCATCCATCTCATAGCTATTTACCTCGTTGAAGTTGTGTCGTGTATGGAGCGCATCGAGCCCATGAACAAATATCGTCTTACGTAACGCGCATATCGTGTATCAGCTGAAAATGGAGCGCATAAACCGAGATTGTTTCTGTCATTCTGAATTTTCAGTATTTACTGCTCCCATTGCTGGATAAAAGCATTTTATGGGTTCAACTTAATGGAAAATTGGAACCAATTTCTTTTTTGTTGTTTCTTTTGTCGAATCAACATCCGGAGTTTCATTTTTCGTATTTTCCGATTTTTTTTCTGCTGGAGGCTTTAGGATGTTTATTGTTTAGCCTTCCATTTGCGGTTCCGCCAAAGTTTTGACTGCGCACTGCCCGTGGTACTACTTCGACAAATGATTTTATTATGATAAAGATTCGATGAAAAATAAAATTGCAAACAAAAACGCCAAGTGCTGTTGTGCTTTACCAATTAAATTATTGTTAAAACAATAATTAAACAGATGCAATTTTCTGAATTGTACATTTGCTTATTTCAATTAAAAAGCATCAATTTTTATCCGTGTACATTTTATCAAGTAAAGTGAAACTTCAATCGTATAACCTTTATTTTTACGGCACACTTGACGTTTTTGTTTGTAATCCGTGTTCCTTTTTTTATGTGTACATTCTCGACGATTGAATTGATGTGATGTTTGTTGCCTAACTTGGCGCGGGTGAATAGTGTCAGCAATAATTTTTTTTTCATTTGCAAAGGTGTGAACAGGCGCGAATGCAGTGATTGTTGCTGCCCACTTTGAAACAATCCAGCTCAGCTCTGAAAGTCTGTGTCTACGAAATAAATACGCCATTCTACCGTTTCTAGCTGCCAAGTTTCGATCGGCCTCGAAATTAACAACGTTGCGTAATTAGTTTGGTTTAAAACTATATGCGTTTAGCTGAAACACAGATTCTTTTATTTTACCCATCAACAATCAAGCTGCCTTGCAGCTAGCTTTTGCTGAATGGCATTGTTCCTAATTACAATGGTTAAAACAATGTAAAACAATAAAACTGATCGTTCAGGGCCCCGTAACTCCAGAATGGCTCAACCAATTGAAAAAGTGTTCTCTTTTAGGATAAAAACCAGGAAAGTTCTGATTTAGATCATGTTTCAGATTTTAGGTAGGTGCAGTAGTTTTTTCTGAAACGGTTGCACAACAACAAGAAGCACAACAAGAAGTGAACAATTTTCAAATTTACGTGTGGCTCCTTTGGTTGAGTGATCAGGGTTGAGGCGAAAAACTTTGTATGTGACAACCATTGTGGCTCTGACATAACTACTTTACATTGCGATAATTTAATAGGCCTGTTTACCCTTAAGGGGTCGTTCATATGATATCACCCCTTTTGGGCGGTTATAGAGTTATGGTTTGGTTAAAATATTACTGTTTGTGATCTCCTTACGAAAATGTAAATGTTAATTCGTTTTTGAAAAGTCTAAGAAAAATCTTAGCTTTGGTATTGATTTTT
Source organism: Lithobius niger (assembly GCA_023313725.1). Lineage (NCBI taxonomy): Eukaryota > Metazoa > Arthropoda > Chilopoda > Lithobiomorpha > Lithobiidae > Lithobius > Lithobius niger. The sequence goes on from JAHWFP010126920.1 coordinate 37,650, forward strand.
ACGCCTTTTTTTTGTGATTGTGATATCTGAAACAAAACGCACAAGGGTGAAAGGACCTGCTAAATTTCAGCCAATCAATGTAGGGATATCAGAACAAAAATGGCTGCCACCAAGTTGCTACATTAGTTGCGAAGCTAATCCCACCAACTATATTAGATCAGAGGTTAAATGAAAAACATGACCATTGCTACAACCCATTGCAATAATCAAGTTTAATCATTTAACGTCTGAAGTAATAGTCGGTGGGATGAGCTTGGCAACTAATGTAGCAACTTGGTGGCAGCCTTTTTTGTTGTGATATCACTACTTTGGTTGGCTTAAACTTGGCGGGTTCTTTCACCCTTGTGGGTTTTGTTTCAGATATCACTTCTTTGGATTTTTTTGGTAGTGTGCTATTTTTACCAGTGCCCAGTCATCTACAATCAGTCCAAGTTTGGTCGAAAAATATTGAATAGAAAGGGAGATATTAGTGTTTTTTTTTTTATAGTTTTGCTGGAGTCAGGACTTCAGTCGTATAAACTGAAGCATTTTCTGATTTGCTGTTGTTTGTTTTTGGGGAGCACGAACCCAAAATAGTTTATGTGCCCCACGACGATGAGAGGGACAATTTAGCTGGAGAACATAACGAAACAGCAACAATAACAACAATGAACTTGGCGGCAACACGTTAGTGCATGTCTTGATATTGGTTGTTGGTCTTCCAAATGAAAGACTTATTGGGTTGTATGTCTGATGAGTGGAAAGTTGGCTCGTTTTTGATAACACCGTAGTTGTTCAATGGCTGAAACTTGACAGGTTTTTTGCTTACAATATTTTGTTTTTGGTTTAGATATCACGACTTTTGGTAGCTGTGTCTAACGTGATTTTTTTTTATAGCTTATGCGATGTTGGGTTCTGCACATTTTTGGTTGTAACGCTTTGCTGTAGCTTCAGAACTTTGAAATGCATTCCGTGTTAAATTTTGCTTAGATATCAGTTGTTTTGGTAACAAATGTTGTTGTTTTATGCTTTTGTTGTTTTTGGATTTTGTAGTAGAATAATTTCTTTAAATGTAAACTAAAACTAACTAATTACTCGCAAGTAGGAGCAGTGCCGGAGCAAGACTTTTGAGCGCCCGAGGCCAGTAGCTCATTGAGCGCCCGCTTTAGCGCTATTATAAGGTGATTGCAATCTCCCCTTCCCCCTCCTCCCTCCCACACACCTCTTTCCGAATCTAGCCAAACATGAACCCAACATGATGCCGCAGAGATAATGCCAACACACTTAAAGCGCACAAATCTGACATGAAAGGTTGAGATAGGTAAAGGCATGAGACAGAAACATTTTTTACGTTTGAAGGATTACATTACTTAGTTTATGATAGAGGTGCCCTCGACTGACTGGCAAGAAAGCTAACAAGAACACGAATTTGTTTAACAAATATTTAGCTTTCGTCGCAGAATTTGGAACTAGTTCACAAGAAAATATTAAAACATTAAAAAAAGGTGGGTGCTGCCACAAATTGTGGACTTCATACAGACGCCATACTGGATGCTTTCCAACATGGCGGCTGTGTGAAGTCCACAATTTGTGACAGCTCTCACTTTTTTTTTTTAGTGTTTTAACATTTTTACTGTGAGGAAGACCCAAATACTGGGCCAAAAATTAGGTATCTGTTACCAAATTCACGTTCTTGTGAATTTTCGTGCCATTAACAGGTTACCGCTATCATAAATGACCCTCAATAACGTTGTAAATGTGTTACTAGTTCCTAGCTAGCTACTAACTAGCTACTAGCTCTCGCTACTAGCTAGCCAGTCCGCTCATCCCATGTTCATTTCAATAGGGTGATTATTCATCGATACCGATATAACGGGAAGACTTCCAGCTATGAAATTGGACGAATGGGTGCAGTACAATACGAACTGCGTACCTTTTATGGTTTGGAGCTTGGCGGCGTAACGGGAATGGCGTGGGAGGGCGCATAAGTACGAAAATATTGTTATAACCATTGTTAGTATTGTCGGCATCGTCTGTCATTGGACGGCCAAAGTTTGGACAATGAGAACGTGGATACTGACGTACGTGCCTAGACTGACACTATACCACACGCCATGGCTGTTTGCTGTGACGTGCCTATCACGTGTCTGGGCTAGTCCAATCAGACGGCCAGACAGCCGTTGTTCTCGTTCGTCATTGGCTAACTCATGGTGACGTCACGGCAAACAGCCATTGCGCATGGTTTAGTGCATCACGATAAATCTAAACAACGTTGCAAAGAAATTGTATTCACGTCCAATTCACGAAAAATAAACCAACTGTAAAAACAAAGCAAAATAAACAAAGCCAAAAACTGGTAAAGAGGCCACTAAGTTGAGAGTGGTTCGGCCCTTCAAAGGAGTGATATCAAAACACCAAAACTACCTAAATAAAACAAATCACAACAAAATTAAAACCAAACCAAAAACCCATAAAGAGGTGGCTAACTTGAGAATGGTTCAGCCTATAGGCAAAAGGTAGTAGCAAATTGTTGAAAACCAATTTCTTGTTGACGTGGTACTTTATAGTACACATCTGCACGATAGTGGAGTTGAGCCAATACACAATT
>JAHWFP010126920.1:41395-56514 GCA_023313725.1 Lithobius niger
ACCCATTAATTCTTTTAACACCAATTGTATTTAGGCTAGGCTTCACCAAAAGAGCGTTTATTAACGTTCAACTTTTTTTTCAATTTTTTTTTGGAATAGTGCAGCATTTTCGGCGCCCATTCCCCTTTTGGCGCCCGGGGTGGCTGCCCCCTTCGCCCCCCTCTTGCTCCGGCACTGAGTAGGAGCCAAGTAGGCCTATTAATTCTACAGAAATTGGATGTTGTTTGTTGATGAGTAGGGCGGATTTTTTTTTTTTTTTTTGTAATTTAGCAATAACATGCAATTTGCAATTAGTATGGAGGAGTTCCTCAACGAAGATATATGCTGTGACAGCACGTCATGTGGTACTGTCTTTAGCCTACGTTTTTGTTTGCAAGATTTTGTTGACGCTTGAAACTTGAACTTTAAAACTTGGTTATTTTGGGCACCGATACTTGTTACATATCAGTTCTTTTGGTAAGTTATGTTGCGATTTTGTTATTTTGGTGGTCGAAATAATTTCTTTTAATGCAAAGTAGAAATAGCTAATTAATTACGCGCAAAAAGGAGCCAAGTAATTCTACAAAAACTGCATATTTCAGAAAAAATATTCGTATTACTAAAAGCGGCAGCCTTTACTGTAATGTTTAAACTCGGTCTCCCTGTTAAAGCCGAAATTTCGATACTTAATTTCTCCGCCGTCTTTCAATATTTTCCACTCAGATTTGGCATATAAGCGTTGTTTGACTTGGTGAACATGTGTACCGACTTTTATTAATTTCTGATTTGTCACGCCGGAGATCTGAACCTAAGCTGGAATCGTAAGTTTCATTTTTGGCTTGTGTGGGGCGGTGGACTTATTTCAACACGTTTATACAATGGTCTTTCCAGACGAAACCAGAAAGCTGCCCTAGAAAGCTGGTTCTTAGCTCATTTGAAAGAGTCACTTCCGCAGATGTGCCCTTCATAGAAATACAAACTTCGATTGGTTGCGCCATTCCGGAGTTACGGGGCCCTGAACGATCAATTATATTATTTTAATTGTTTAAAACATTGTTATTATGCAACAATGGCAATCAGCAAACGCCAGCCGTAAGACGTTGACTGAAGATTAGGTAAATGCTAACAATGCTGGTGAACAAACAATTTTCTCACCCGTTTTGAAGCTCTCAGTCCTCTTATAACAATACAGCACGACGGGATCGCAACAATGAACGAGGAGTGCTGGGATCCACGGTGATCCCTGCCCCCTGTTTGTGCTAAATGAAAATTGGAAGAAAACAAATAAATGCAATACATTTACTGAAGCAAATAAAAAAAAGCATCGTTCAACAATTCACGTTACTCACAACATTGCAACCGCTGCTTTTCGAACGTTGGTCTCGACAAAAAGGAATAAAGCAACCGAATATAATCAATTAAATGGAACAATTTTTTTAACCTACGCCACCTCAAACGTCAAAATATCCTTCAAAAATTCGTGTTAATTACAGCATTGCAACCACTTTCAAAATTAAACGTTGCTTTTTTCGTTGCTTGTAGCATTGTGTCTTAACAAATATTCTACATAAACTTTCTTCTGACTAAACGCGACAATGTATTCCACTCGCGCTCACTTACGCTCAACAATGTACGTCGGACTGATAGCTTCAAAACGGGTGAGAAGAAGGATGTCGTCCGCTTTCTTCATGCTGGAATCCAACAATGGCTCGGGCGCTGCGCGCCCTCGGCATTGTTAGATCCCAGCACTCGGAAAGGGGCGATATCCTATACATCCCACACCTTGAGGAAACGTGAAGAGGTAGCATTATCCTTATTACGAATTAGTTTATGCTAGTGGAAAGCCCGAACACAGTTCGGGGAGAAGCAAATGTGTGGTCACAAAAGCCCGAAAACTACTGGCCCTAATAACTAAGCAGCATGACCAAGGCTCGTCTCTTCTCCTACTAAGTCACGTATCCTACAAAATCCTTTTTTAACCCTCTCTTTCTGCCCTCCCCTGATCTCTTTTCCCTACTGGCCGTCTCTGTCCTCCGCTCTCTCCCCTCCCTCAACAATCATGTGTCGCAAATTTCCAGCCCTGAGCAATATTTTCGGGAAGTGGCAAGAAACTGCGGCCGGGGAAGTAACTAAATCGAATTAATTACAATTAAGCGTCACTGATCTTAAAACGTTTCACCACCACATTACAGTACAATTTCTTCGCCACCAGATTACAGCAGGAGGAAGAATGCAATCCCCCCCCCCCCCAAAAAAAAAAATACGGGCCCAGCCACGTTACGCCAGTCTCTTCTCTCTTACGCAAGCTGACCGCCAACCCCAACCCCTCCTTGCCACCACGTAGCACCAATCTCTTCCTATCCCGCCCACCAAAAACCACTTGCACAATCGGCCACTCGGTGAGGGAGTAATACAAAAATTATAGCTACGCAATACTACGCCTATCCAATTTCTCACCCGTTTTGAAGCTCTCAGTCCTCTTATAACAATACAGCACGATCCTGGATCCCTGCACTCCACGTGGATTCCAGCCTCCTTTGTGTTAAATGAAAAGTGGAAGAAAACAAACAAATGTAATACATTTACTGAAACAAGTGAAAAAAACCTAAACGGTTTTAAAAAAAAGCAAAGTTCAACAATTCACGTTACTCACAACATTGCAACCGCTGTTTTACAAACGTTGCTTTCCATTAAATGACAAAAAGGAATAAAGCAACCGAATATAATCAATTAAATGGAACAATTTTTGAAAACAACACCACCTCAAACGTCAAAAATATCGTTCAAGAATTCATGTTAATTACAACATTGCAACCGCTTTCAAACTTAAACGTTAACATTGCGTTATACGTTGCGTGTAACATTGCGTATTAACGAATATTCTACACAAACATTCTTCTGGCTAAACGCAACAATGTATTCCACTCGTGCTTACTTGCGCTCAACAATGTACGTCGGACTAATAGCTTCAAAACGGGTGAGAAGAAGGATATCGCCAGCTTTCCTCACGCTGGAATCCAACAATGGCTCGGGCGCTGCGCGCCCTCGGCATTGTTAGATCCCAGTACTCGGAAAGCGGGCGATATCCTATACATCCACCACCAGACGGCAGCACCGAACATTCATGTCAGCCAAGCTCAGCTACCTCACTCAAGCCTTAGTTTTGGTAACGTAATTATCCACGGCGGCATTGAAGTACTTACAGCACCGAGTGAATTTTACTGTTACTAATTTTCCTTGATGCTGGCCGTGAATCCCACCAACAATGGCTCGTTATAATATCACAACACTGTCTCCGTAACTAACAATGCAAATCGTTGTTGTACATATATGTTCGACGATAGTTCGGCAACAATGCGCTAACAGTGCTCTTTATTGCAACAATGGTGCAGAGGTGTTTGCCCAGATCCTCATTTGCCCAGATCCTCAAATACTCTTCCTCATCGCTTTCCCCGCTAGCAAATTATGATGTTAGATAGTGGTTTGACGTCACCCTCCCGTGTTAAAGTTAAAATGTCCGTTGCCCACTTGGCCGATTGATTTGGTTTTATTGGGGCCTTGGCCCAAGGCCATGCGCCCACCCTAAATCTAAATCTAATTACAACCGTCAAAATACAAAGCACATAAGGGAAAACGTCACATCTTGTACATATGAACTGCAATACCACAGGTGATTGACAAATTGATCGATCGAGTGTTCAAGAAAAAGTACCAGTGCTTCAGAAGCAGAGCATCACTAATAGTGAAATCACAATTTCCAGTACCATCCTTCTACTCAATTCCCACACCACACACACTCACACACGCACACACACTAATCATGTCTCACAAGAGAGTTGGAGGGCTGACAGCTGCACGCCAGTTGCCTGAGCGTACTCAGCCACTGGTAACCACCGACATATGCTCAACCTCCTCTCACTGGTCCAGAGTAATTCCTCCAGCAAAATAGCAGCCCCAACCTTGCTTCGAAGCTTCGCACGTATACTGTCATGAAGTACACAGTCCTCAAAAAAATGTCATACCGTGCCTTCTTTTCCACATCCACACGCCGGCTGGCGCGACCATCTTCGGTGCCATGTGTGTGCCGGGAGCAGCAAATGACCTGTCCTGAGCCGTGCAACAGTGCGCGCGGCCCAGAAAGGTATGCTATCCAGCGCCACACAGTATGAACATTCAGGGTGTAACTGATACAAAAGCCGACGTGTCGTTGGACTAAACCATTGCTCATTCCACAAGGAGAGATTCCTCATTCGCAGATGGTGGTTCCAGGAACGCTCAAACCGAACCAAGGACATTGTGCACGGGGCTTCTGCCACTGCTTCTTTCGCAGCAGCATCAGTACCTTCATTTCCAGTGTTACCGCTGTGCCCCATGACCCACGTTAACGTTTGGACACCAACATGTGAAGCTGTCCACAGTTTACAACAAATGGGAAAGATTACTGGGTCATCAAAACGCAATGCCCTGATCACAGCCTCTACCGCGGCAATGCACGACCGAGAGTTAGTCACAACGGAGAATTCAGGAAGCCGCAGGTCAGCAGCAGTGCCGAGGGCCACAGAAATAGCCGCAAGCTCACATATGAAGCTCGAGTCGACATCTCGGAGAGCCCGTCAAACATCGAGCTTCAGCACAGGTATGCAGACACCAATTCCCCCAGTCCTTGACTCTACTCTGAATGAGGTATCACAAAATACCTAACAGGCGTCTGCTGACCTTGGCCAGAGGACATGTTGCAACCCCGCAGCCCACACCCAAGGACACGGAGGACAAACCTTGCTCACATCTAAAAGTGGGGCTAGATATGCACCGTAAACAGCAGAGACATTCCTTGACCAGCTATGCCCAGTGATCTACGGCCCACTTGGCCCACTTGACTTACCGTCCTGTAACACTACAAATAAAACCCAAATGCCGCTGAAAGAGAGTTGCAGACAAACTAACTTCCAACATAAAGACTTGCAGTGAATGAGAGAGTGCAGTGAGCGATATTCAATGCTTTTGCAAGGAGTGCAGAAGACCAACTTGGTATGTCAAAGTATTAAGAATTAGAAAACAAAAATGAGCTCGTTTGATGTTTAAGGAAAGGTTTAACTGATCCCAAGTCAAAACATGAAAGGGACACTAATAAAATTCCTGTAAGCTTTTATACACTGCAGTGTTGCTGTGGTGATTAGTCCACGTGAAACCTTACTGTGTATTCAACCATTAACACGTAAATAAAATTAAAACTATTTAGTTCAACTTTGAAAGTTATTATTGAAATACTATACTATACTTTAAATTGTAGTAACATAGAAGTTTAATAAAAAAAATTTCTAATTAAAAAAAATTGAATTGCACAAGTTCTAAATTCTATAATTTTCCAGCCTTAAATTGAAAATTCGTCAGAATGCCATACTTTTCAAGGTCTGGAAAAGGACCTTATGAAATTCCATACTTTCCCAGTTTTTCAATGTCATGTTCGAACCATGTATAGGCTACACAGTGTACACACTATCCTGTTTTCGAGGCTACATTTTTCAGCATTCTTCAAGTCGTCTCCTTTCCGTTCAACCTATTGATGATACGTACATATAGGCTAGTCAATTTGCACTTATACCTAGAAGTAATTGTATTAGAAGTAAACTTTGCTGTTTATGGCCCAGAAAGACATGCTGAACAACATACTAAAAGTCTAGGAAAATCTAAGTGGCGGAAGAGGTGTAAAATGGCCACCATCTTGGGAAAAACGGCTTCCGGTTGTTGTTTTTCGCATATATCTCGTTACTCGTCACTCCTACGACAATATCGACTCCGTACAAAATTAAAGTACACAAAATTTCCTACAAAACATGTCCTATTTTACTTTTTTTTCTTGGAACAATGGTTTGGTTGATATGAAGTATTTTAACTCATTATCGCACAAAATAAATCTCTTGTTATTGAAATATAAAATCACCTGCGTCATGAACAGCGATATCATGTGAGATTTCTATGTAACAAAAGTCTACATCCTTCACAATTATGATCTTGCTACGCTGAACTCTTGGCTGTTTCGTGGTTTACATTAATTACGTGCTGTGCCTTCGGGTATTGTTGTAGGCTAGTCAGTTTAAACCCTTTGAAACCCTTTGAAGTTTACATGCGTACCTCAAGTAATTGTAATAGAAGCAAACTTTGCTGTTTCTGACTCAGAAATACATGCTGAACAGCGTACTAAAAGTCTTGAAAAATCTAAGTGACGGAAGAGGTCTAAAATGGCCACCATCTGAGGGGGGAGAGGTGATTTAACACTTCTAAAAATTTTATTTATTTTTTGCTGTAACTCCTTAACCGTCAACAAGTCAAGAGCATAATGTGAACCAAAAACGTTCTGGATACAATTCTGGACAGGAAAGGTGATATACGTATTTTACGTAAAAGCAACCTTTAACCCGAAAATCGCATTTAAAGTATATCACCCTTAATTCGCGCTAATGCTCCTTTTTTCAATTGGTTGTTGTAGTCATTTTCGTGTCAAAGTGGTTTTGACAGCCCTCTAATACATCCGAAATGGACATGCTTAGGATTTTCTGAAAGGTTGGGATCTATTCTTTCCATCAATCCTAACCGAAATTATTTAGCTTAGATTGGGACCGGCCTGCTCCTCTTCGAACGTGTAACTAGTGTAATTGGTTTAGCGACTAGTTTCAATTTCAAGGTTCCATTTTATTGCTCATATTCGCATTTGTATCTAAGCTAAACAATTTCGGTTAGGATTGATGGAAAGAATAGAATCCTACCTTTCTGAAGATCCTCAGCATATCCATTTCGGGCTATTGGATGGCTCACAAGAACACTTTGAATTCGAAAATCAACGTACCCTTTCGCCGCTAAGCCATTACCTCTTCACCTTTAAATGGGCGTAGGACGGTTATTAGGGTGGAGGGATCTAAGCTAAACAACTTCGGTTAGGATTAATGGAAAGAGTAGATCCCTACCTTTCAGAAGATCCTTAGCATGTCCATTTTGAGCTATTAGCGGGCTCACAAGAGCACTTTGAATTCGAAAATCAATATACACATTCGCCGCTACGCCATTACCTCTTCACTTTTAAATGGGCGTAGGACGGTCCCTATTTAAGTTAAACAATTTCGGTTAGAATTGATGGAAAGAATAGCTCCCTACATTTCAGAAAATCCAGCATGTCCATTTCGGAGTATTAGAGGGTTCGCAAGAGCACTTTGCACGAAAATGACTACAACAACCAATTGAAAAAAGAAGTGTTCACGTGAATTAAGGGTGAAATACTTTAAATACGATTTTGGGGTTCAAGGTTGCTTTTACGTAAGATGTATATCACCTTTCCTGTCCAGAATTGTGTCCAGAACGTTTTTGTTTCACATTATGCTTTTGATTTGTTGATGGTTAAGGAGTTAGAGCCAAAAGAAACAAGCAGCTACAGCGACTACCTAGTCGCACCCGGTCTTCTGTACAGTTCTGCCACTACCAATAGTGAGGCACACTTCTCTATCACGCATTGCAACAGCTATCTCTATTATATAATCTAAAAACAGTAACCATCAGAATTGCCCGTTACAAATGTGTTAGCTTTTAAGCTTATTTTACGTTTTAGGCATAATTGTCAGCATTTAGGCCTAATTTACAACTTTAATTTCGTAAGTAACAACTAACGGAGATTTGGATTGTATACAGTAAGCTTATTCATTTTTGCAACACGGTATGCCTCCGCGCACACAGTTACAGTGTTACAACGTAATGCGCAGCGTAGCGTATATAGATCAGTGGTAGTAGGGAAGGACAGGAGAAACGCTGCAGCAGCTACTCGTAGCAGTTACTATTGACGTTGCCATGTTAACGTGATTTTAGGCATAATTTTTATTTTTTAGGCCTAATTTTTTCAACGGGCAGTCTTAATTTCGTAAGCAGCAGATAGGCCTAATGGAGAATTTGGCTCGACGGTAAGCCTAATCATTCATGCAACAATGCGACGTGATTATTTTAAACGAAGCTAAAATGTTTTTGTTTTTACGGCTGCATTAACACAAATCTTTAGGATTTCAATTCGACGATGAAATGTTATTATTTAATTTAGTTACGTCGAAGAAGTCTATAAGAAGGCAACGATGTTTTAATTTGTCATGTTATTTAACTAACTTTTGACACTGAATCGAACGTTGTAAACAGTGGTCGTCAATTTTTGGTACCGTTGCGAAGTTGAAAAAAGCGACGGACGGACGGACGGACAAAGTCGTTGCAATAGTCTTCTCAGCCGGTACGGCTGTACAGAAGACTAAAACGTTTCAGATGGTGGCCACTTTAGACCTCTTCTGCCACTTAAGATTTTTCTGGACTTTTAGTATGTTCTTCGGCATATCTTTAGGAGTCAGAAACAACAAAGTTTACTTCAATTACAATTAATTCAGGGTATACATGTAAATTGACTAGCCTATACAACAAATAATACCGAAAGTAACAGCGTGTAATGTAAACCATGAAATAGCCAAGAGTCCGGCGTAGAAATATAATAATTGTGAACGGTGTGTAGGCTTTTGTCACAGCGCGTGGGTGTGAGCCGAGGCTCGTGAAATCAATCAATCAATCAATCAATCACACGATATCGCTGTTTATGGCGCAGGTGATTTTATATATCAAAACACAACAAAGACTTATTTTGTGCGATGATAACAGTTAAAATGATTCGTATCAACCAAACCATTGTTCCAAGATAAAAAGTAAATAGGACATTTTTTGTAGGAAATTATGTGTACTTTAATTTTGTTCTGAGTCAATTTTGTCGTAGGAGTGACAAGTAACGAGATATATCCGAAAAATAGCAACCGGAAGCGATTTTTCCAAGATGGCGGCCATTTTAGATCTCTTCCGCCACTTAGATTTTTCTAGACTTTTAGTATGTTGTCCAGCAAGTCTTTCTGAGGCAGAAACAGTAAAGTTTACTTCTATGACAATTAGTTCTGGGTTTAGCCTTTTTTCTCGCTCCGATTGACTAGCCTAAGGGCGCGTTTACCCAACAAGACCATCTCGCTCGCCGAACGCTGTTTGCTGGGCAATTATTATTTATTTACGATGAATTTCCCGTATCTATTAAATGAATGCGATAATAGACAGCAAATTAAATGTATTATAAATAACAACACGGATAAAGAACAATTGGCTTTCTGTCCCGTTTATAGGGTTTTACATATCCAGGACGTTGTTTAGTCCCGAGCATCCCAGGGCATCCCGGGACGGCACAGTCTAATTAACACATTACTTGCAAACTATGAATTTATTTAAGGTTTGGCATCATGCCCACGGGTCCAGTCCCACAGACGACCACCGCCACCAACCAAGAGTTGTTGTTTGGCGCACACACACACAAAATGGGTTTTTGATGAGGAAAGTTGTTGACCTTTGTTGTAGGAACGCACCCACACCCAGTGATGGCGCTATTTCAGCCCCATCCCTTCCGGCCCCAACACTCAGATCAATTCAATTTGTTGCCGTTTACTGTACGAGTGTACGTTTCTCCTACGGGTACAAAAAATTCTAGGTTCGAATCTTGTCAAGGTAGCTTTGGTTGTATTTTAGTCTCACATTTTTAATGGACCCTTGTTATATTTAAAATGCATTTGACTTCCATCAATGTACTTCTTTAATTTTTTTTTTCTGGCTGATAGATGAGTATATTTACTTCGTTTGTACCAACAATACTGTCGTTACAATACTAATACTATCGTTCCACTCGACCTTGCAACAAACGTTTGCCTCTAGTGCCTTGCCGACGCCGTTTGAGAATAATTGGGCTTGTAGTGCCATCCAGCGACCAGTGGCAGAAACAACTCTTATTTGTTTCTCAAGGCCAATTGAGATAAACGTTGAGTCTTGCTTTCCGTTGCACGAAGGATGATCATTTTAGCTGGACTAGGAAGTTTTCACCGTTTCTGTTGTCAAGACTATCACCTGTATTAAATTTTGTATTGAACAAAAAAACGGAAAAAAAAAATAAATAAAACGGGAATAAAGTTTTGTGACACTGTTGTAATTATAATGGCTAGGAGTAACTGTATTGTTTTCATGATCGCTGCTTGGGGTGGTGATAGGGCAAGAAAACGAGCTCCTGTAACTGTGCAATGTTGTGTTACGTACAATTTGGCGCAGTAGCTGCGCTGAACCATAGGAGTTGATTGTGTTTGGATGGATAAGCAACTCCCAGCTCAAATGCATAGCCGAAATGCGTTGTTTTCGATGGCAAGCGTGACTCACGAATGTACCCAGAATGCAAACCGCGTTTGCTACTTCCGCCAGACCATGCCGCCATGAGGTATTCGCGGTTGATCCGCTCGTAGACGAATGGAATTCCACCGAATTTTCTGTGAAATACGCCCTGTACTACGGTTGTTTATGATGTATCAAACGTAGGTAAGATTAGAGACTGTTATATTGCCAGGCGTAGGTGCCATTGTGTTTTGTAACAAAGTCTGACAGTCGAACGAAACCTTAACGCCGATTGTTGGGGGAGTAAATATCGTATTTTTGGAACACACGAGACGGGGTGCTTATGAATGCATGATATTTGCAAGAAAGCCGGTGTAGCATGAGTCTCCTTCTTGTGACAACAGTAAGTTTAAACAAGTTAAAATGTCGTAGCAGCAGATAAATTGACAAAATTACTAAATCCAATTTAGTACCGTTATATCAGTTTAGTACTGCGTTATACTAGGCGTCGACTGCTTTCTCCGTCATGTTGAAAAATGGTTTAGAGAGATTAAACCTAGTACGTTGGGCGTAAATTTCCGATCACGCGACCGCGAGTGCGGATTGGCGTGGCGGTACGGCCTTTGACGCCGCGCTCTTAAACTTCCGGTTTAGTCAAGTTGCTTATCCACCCAAACAAAATCAACTCCTATGTCTGAACCAAGTCAACATCATTTTATCAGTCTCCCTCCTACAACCGTCGTTTCGTACCATGACCTTTAAAACTTATTTATGCGTATTTTTTTTCCTGCATCAACGTAACATGTATTTATTTTGATAGCGAGGCTCCTATGTGTGAATAGTGTTTACAACGCCACACGGGTGTTCAAGAGCCTCATTTTTGCTATTTTGCGAGTTTCTGGCCTTGGAAACCTATTTTGCTGTAGGGCTTCGATAAACAAATAAATAGGTAAATAATCTACAATTTCGCTATGCAGGGGCACAATAGCTACAGAAGCGTGGAAGTAGTTGGCATGGCAGCGCCCCCCCCCCCCCCCCCTGCCCACCTTTTTCCCTGCCCGCGCAAGGAAAAGGTAATAGTTCCCAGTTCCCCAACAGAGAAGAAAAAAAGTTTTTAAGCACGGAAACTAACCTAAGGGGAAAAAAAAATCGTTTTTAAGGGCGGAAACGAAACCTAAGCAACAAATTTCCATTTTGCAGCATTTTACGCAATTTAAACAAAGCTTTGGAAAAGTTTAAAGGTCAAAGGAGGTTAAGCCCACCGAGTGAACTACTCCCGAAATGGCATGCAGGTGCAATTCTGTGATAGTTGGCACTATTGTCCGAGTTTTATCGACCGAGTGAACTACGCCAGGAAGTGCCTTAATTGTCCTTTTTCTTAGAAACAATAGCAATATCTTCCCCATTTTGCTTACGTTTAGGCTGCGGTTTGGCTGGCTGCAATTTACTGGGCTTAAGTAGCGAACTGTACGATTCTTTGTCTCATTGGACCTTGGCAAATGTGCGTTGTTTAGTGGCGGTGATATCGTCGATTAGGAAAGTGACGATTAATTGGCCGTAGTTGTGAGTAGCAGACTAGTTTTTTGAAGAAGCATAGAAGGAGACACGTAAAGACATCCTAGGTTACAGGGGAGTACTCGGAATAGGCAAGGAAGATACTGATGGAGGAGCCTTTTCAGAAGGCGTACTTTGCTGGGGCAGGAGGATGGGCGCGATCGGGCTGGCGGTCAAGGTTGATTTCCCCATTAGAATGAGTTCGCCGATGTAACAATATCCTTTACTTCCTTCCAAACGTCGACCTCAGCAACTGTATTTCGGACGTGACAGTGCCTAATAATGTAGCAATAGCTAACACTAATAAAGTACCCATAGCAACGTTTACAGGTATGATGGGAGGGCCAGAGACAGCATTAACGGATATTGATGCAGATGACGTAACAACGGGAGGGGTCAAACTAAATATAAACAAAATACAAACCCAATCCAAAATCGAAAATACTGAAACACCAAATGCAAATGAACATTCGTATAAAAATTACTCATACTAGAGAACATTCAGGCAAGCCGGCCAGACGCCTGACAGAAAAGCACATTGCACGGAACCGGGGAAGAGCAGAAGTGGTGGAGTGAGGGGGCACACCAAGAAACCGCTGGAGTTCGCCATCGAAACTAAATTTCGCTAGACGGGACAACCGCAACACAGAGTATAGAACAGAACAGAAAATGCTGGACAGACTGACTCTACGGCACCATATGCACAGACTAGAGACAAGGACCACTTCAGTCAAAAGATGTGTGCATGGAGAAAGGAGTGACCTGTCCGGAGTCTGGACACGGTTCCAGCAATACTCTTCGACAAGGTTCCTATAGGACCTTAGGTGACACAACTGAGGGATGCACAGCACACAGAGTTCTTGTAATGTATAACACATTTTAAGTAATAATGTAATTAAAAGTAATAATGTAATCACCGCAGTTTTCATTTAACTTTAGAATGATCTGTCGAGTCAATTCCGAACGAATTAACGACTGGTTAGAAACCGATGGAGAACAATACATTTTTGCAATGGGCCGCAAGCAAACTTAGAACCGCTTGCCTCTGCCGCTGCGTGTCATACTGCAGATATAACGTCAGTCATTGTTGCTAATGGCACTGTTGTGTACAGTTATTTTTGAACGGGGCTGTGTGTATGAGACCTTTGGCGTTATTTATTTCCCTTTTTCCCCGAACGTTTTGTATAGGACTAGCACACTTCTGTTGGAAAATACATCATCCTAAAGAAAACAAATGGAGATAATTCGTTGAGTAGAATGGGCGCTAGGTCTGACCGAAATAAAGTCCTAACAAGAAGTAGAAAAACAAGATATTTCATTTTATCAGCGCATGGACACAAACATGTAATTCTAATGCGCTTTTTTTTAATTTACAAACAAAATTGCGGTAAGAATGTACAGATGGTAAACCAAGCCGTCCCAATGACTCTAAAAAGGAAGCGAAAAGGCCAACAATTTAACTATACAAAAAACGTCTTCACCGTTTAGAAAAAAAAACCATTAGAGCTCCTTATAGAACCCATAGCTGTGAAAGCACACATACAAACGGATTAGAGTTCACTTGAACGAAACGAACTGCAATTTGAACTCCAATTCAAGGGAACAAACCAAAACATAACAAATCCCCAAATAATGAAACGAAAATACACAAATTAAACACACCGACACACATACACTGACGTGGACAATTTAACTACAAACTTCGTTCACTTTCTGACATTACTAAGGAATAAAACCAAAGCTTGTTCCCTGGAATTGGAATTCAAATTTTAGTCCGTTTCGTTCAATTGAACTCTAATCCGTTTTTATTCGTGTGCTTTCACAGCTGTTAGTTCCATAAGAATATGAGCTCTAATACAGTTTTTTTTCTAAGCCGTCTTTTGTTCAGTTATTAGTACGGCCTGCCGGCCGTGCTTATTAGAGTTCCTTTGCGCACTTGAATTTCAGAAAATTGGACAGGAGGAGGAGGCGGAGGCGGCGGAGCGGTTAACAATGTCAAAATGTTACAATGCTGCAACATGTAACAATTGGGTAACAATAGGCGAGGCGCACAATATCGGATTATAGCTCACTCGAACAAGATATAACGATGGTTGGGTGCCGGGAAACTAACATTGTCGTTGTTTGAGTTAGCTAGCTCGTTGTGGAGAACCAAAATTAAATGGTCTTGATTTTTCCTTAAATCTTCAAGTTTTAAACCGTAGGGTGCGAAGTCTTAACGGCCTCAAAATTGGGCGTCCGACATGACTGAGTGACTTATTTACTTATTCAATGCGGGCTTCAGAAAGCCAGTTAAATTGTTTCCGCGATTGTTGCCACGATACTGAAACAATCCAGAATCAACTACTGATCGAGATGACGCATGCTAAATCCAGAAATACGCTAATGTGTTGCCATCAAATAATAATCATGGGACAAACCTTCGGCGGAACCTAAACATAAGTATCGATTTCTAATGTTCCGTTTTTTGGAAAACAAAAATCGGTGGACAGTGGACACATATAAAATGGAAGCGAAAAAAGCCAACAAATTAACTGAGCAAAAAACGGCTTCGCCGTTTAGAAAAAAAACATTACAGCTCGTATCCCCATACTCACAGCCCTGAAGGTACACGAATAGAAACGGATTAGAGTTCACTCGAACGCAACGAACTATAATTTGAACTCCAATTCGCAAAACGTAAACCCACAAACACACACAAAATAGACGCCATAAACAGCAAAACGTTACAACATTTTTTCGCAAACAAAATAGGGTGGACAGTGGACATACCGTACACATGAAAGACCAGACCGTACCAACGGTATAAATAAGAAGCGAAAAAAGCCAACGAATTAACTAAACAAAAAACGGCTTTGCCGTTTAGAAAAAAAAACATTAGAGCTCGTATCCCCATAGTCACAGGTGTGAAGGTACACGAATAAAAACGTGTTAGAGTTCACTCGAACGCAACGAACTATAATTTGAACTTCAATTCCAGGAAAAAAGGATTGTGACATGACAGCCTTCATGCACACATATACATAAACATATACACCACTAACCAAACTAACAAACTAACATTGTCGTTGCATCTTGTTCCAGTTAACATTGATAGCCAGAGATAAGGTTATGAAGGGACGTCGGTCGAAAGTATAACTGGAAAAGCGTCTAATGGGATAAGTAATCGTTATTGGTTAGAAGCGAGAGGTTAAAAATCGATAACCTCTCACTTCTAACCTATTACTATTTTATACCACGATTAGGACGTCAAGCTAGTTCGCATTAAAACGTCTTTGTGTTTTGTGAAAATTGCTTCAAGAAAACGTTGATCATCAGTACCCTCGATTTGAATGAAGGTCATACCATTTTAGTTTGTGGAGGGGGAAGTGTGTGATAGATGGACG
>JAHWFP010126921.1:16490-26910 GCA_023313725.1 Lithobius niger
CGTGGACCCAGACTGTCAAAGCTTATCCGTGTTCCTTCTAGGATTAGACTTTAGATCCTTACTCTAAACATTTAACATTCCGTTTTTGGTTTATTAATATTGTTACACCGTAGGAGTGATTACGTCAGGAATGATGAATTATGGGATGTGTGTGTCACGAATCTCATTCAGGCGAGAGTGCCCACCATGTTCTGTTTTTTAATTGTTGTTTTTAATCTGAAATGGCTGTTAGGCTCTTTATAGGGCGTTACAATAAGTTTTATGTTAGTTTTATCTTGATTTGTAAGTATCGCCAAACGTAAGGGCTAAGGAGAAGGATTAGAATTCATGTTCCATCATTTGTAATGTCTTTGTCCTATTAGGTGACCAAGAAAGACTATGTTTCTTTCGAAAATTAAACTCACTTTGTTAGATAACACTATTATGACAGCTGTTTTTTTGCCGCATCAGGGAGGAAACCGGAGTACCCGGCGGAAACCCCGTTGCGGGAAACAACCGGAGAAAAACCCGTACATATACACTTCCCTTCACCTGGTTCTGTACGAAGCTAGAGATGTACAGCTGGGAACAGGATGCCTACCGAATCTGCCTACCGAATCTGCTCGCAGCTATCCGTGCACCCGGACGGATAATTATCCCGGAAGGATAATTAATCTGGAGATGGAAGTACGTCATCATAGCGTACTAGACGAGTGACGCCTGTTTTCGCCCTGGTTCTCGGTGGCTTGTCCAAACCTTGTGTAGACCAACATGGCGGCCACGCGACCGGCTCAACCTTCTTTCACCCTGATCTAACGTAATGGTGGGTTAGAATTGGGGGAAACGTTTATTAAAAAATAAAGAAGAAACATGATAAATTTTTGATTCAGCTTTGTTTTATGGAAATAAAAATGGAAATCGAAAAAAAAAAGTTGGGCAGGATGTATGCAAGGTTTCGCTTTCCTCCAAGCAAGCAAGCCCAAATACAACGAATGAGCCTATAGGTGAAAAGTAACTCAAAAAAGAAGGGTTAGAAGAGTAAATAAAAAGACTTTAGGTTCTAAATTTAGAGCAACGACGCTCAGACCTAAAAAAAAAAAACCACGACTCGGCTGAGACAATTTTTCAAACATTGTCTGAGCCGAGTCGTGGTTTTTTTGGTCAGGGTATTTGGGTATCCAAATGACGCTGATAGAAAAACCATAGCCGAGTGTGCGTTTTGCACCCAACTCGGCTCATGGCTTCAGCTTGAAAACTTGATTCCAGTCAAAACGACACATCTATGCCAATTTTAGACCGATTTTCACATTCAAATATACTAAATTGACTGTCTCGTTCAGAGATTACCAGTGGTACGGAATAAAAATTAGAAGCACATGCCGTTTTCAAGTTATTGCCTTAAAACTGGGGAAACCTGTACCTGAAAATTCTAATGTCAACCGAGTTAGTATCACAAGCTAATTTTAAGTGACAATGGCAAAGGCATGACAATAAACATAAATACAAATTTCAATCGGTTGCGTCCCGTTTCGTCAAATCCCGTTTCGCCAAATACCGTTCACGAAATTGTAGGCACACCCGTGCCTCCCGTGTAATGATCGTACATTTACAGACAAACACCCATTTTGCAGAATTCCGTTAGGCAGAATAATTTTTTTTGTTCAAATTACATGCCTCGCTCGCACTGCTGCGCTCGCTGTGCCTAAACACATAACATCAGAAATCTAATCAAACTATCACAAATTTCTTCCAATTAGGCATACATCTTTTAACTTCTGCAATGATACATTTTTGAAGAATATTTTGATTCTGCGAAACGGGAATTCCCGTTTGGGAAAGGTGTTACCATGACGTGTATAACTAACTATCCTTAAAGGAGAACCTTGGCATTGACCTAGTGACGACCAAGCATTCTATACAAATATTTAAAGTACTCGTTTTTCCGTCTGTATTGCCAGTTTTGAAAACGCAAATAAATCAGTTGGTCTATCTTATTCTATACCACTGCTTGTCTCTGTTAAATGTTTGCCTTTTAAATCCCCAGTACATAGAAATAAGGTATTAAATTTTGTGTACGTAAAATGTTGTCAAATTAGTTTTGGCGAAACGGGATTTGGTGAAACAGGATTTGACCTTTAGGCAAAAGCTTTTAATCTGCTTTCTTTTTGGCGAAACTGGAGTTCACCTTTAAATTTGGTCTGTCTGTAATAGGCCAAAACCTTTGTCCTAGTAATTGAGAGATGAGTTCTTTAAAAAACACATGCGGTATAGTATGAAGCAAATACGATAAAAATGGTCATGCAATTACCGTCCAATTAACCAATGAAAAAAATAAAAAGAAGCTGGATTCTTGTGATCATAAACATTTATTACTTAACTTCATCCTTTTAGTTTTCTGGTTTTAAAATCATTTCTAAGTCGTATCTACAGCTATTAATAACCGCTTGGTATTTGAATGAAGTTTAAAGCTGGTTTCGGAACGATTCTCTTTAAAGCAAAGTCAATTTAAAAGAAATCGAAAAACGTATCTGCAATCATAAAGTATTGTTATCAATGAAAAAACTAAGTAGAAAAGAAACGGTTTGCCACGGCAAAACCACATTCTCACCCAAGAAGTCAAGCAGTTAACATTAGCTACCAGCCAAGTTACCAGTTTCGCTCTGTCTCTACCAACAAGCTTACTAGGTAAGTTGAAATAATAATAATAACAATAATAATAATCAAACTTTATTGCACAAAAATTCTGGAAGCTCGAGGGCTTGTATGAGAGGCAGCACATAAATACAAAACAATACAAAAACAGAAAATAAATAATCATAACAATACAGAGTAATATTAACTTGCATCAATTTGTAGTAGGTTAGTGTAACATTCTGCAGGTTATCCATATATTTATTTATTTATTTATTTATTTATTTATTTATTTATTTATTTGTTAAATTGTTATAATGCATTTACTTTAAAGGTTTTTAGTTTTAGTTTTTAATTTTCCAATGTTGTGAAAATTTATGCATAGTCAGGATTTACCATCAATCCGCATTTGAATTCCCCGTTTAGAGAATCAAGATTTTTAAACTTTTTTTTTTATTTGTATTTTTTTATTACAAGGTGTAAAGACTTTTGAAATATGAGCCTTGTTAATAATAATTCTTTATTTAGTAATAATCCATTCTTTAATTATCTTTTCGATGTTGTTATGTGATAATTAGTCCCTTATATTTTTTGGAATTTCATTTAAAATCGAGAGAACAATATCCGCATTGCATCTCGTACCATAGGAATTCCTCCAAGTTTTTTCTTAGTGGTCTATCGATTCTTATTGATATGTTTTGTCAAAGAAATTGTTGTAAACAATTGTTAGCCTATAAAGGTTCATAAAAGTTAGTAGCCTATTTTCGCGTTTTACCTTTTGTGTGGTTTTTTCGTGTAAGTTAAAGAGTGCTTTGGCTACTTTATTTAAGATCCTTTGTAGGCGGGTCAAATGACATGTGGAAGTGGCACCAAAGATTGTGCAAGCATACCTAACATCTGACATGACCCAAGCATCAAAAAGACAAATTTTTCAAATTTTATATAATAATAATAATAATAATATTTTTTGTTTGTTTGATTATGGTGCAAAGAAAAGAACCTACGTAAGTACTTGTGAATGTAGGTTCGTTACAATCATAAAAAAAAAACCAGATTTATCAATTTAAGAACAAAAAACAAAGTTTCGTTGTACAAAGTTACAGAGAACATATTTGAAACAACTGTCCAAAGCAAAGAAAGTTACGTAGAACATATATTTTAACAGAAAAATTTCAAATTTTACAGTAATAATGTCATTGTGATTTCATTTAACCAAGCATTTTTCAAAACGATTAATACTTAAATACTAATTAATAAATCTATATATTAATAATGTTTTGTAGTTTCAATACTTATAATATATTTAGAAAATAAAATCACCTCTATAATATAATTGTAGAAAACATTTGAAGCCGCAACCCACATAGTATCAAGTATTATAATTCACCAAGTAACCATTTTTTAAATTCCTTTTTTAATGCATTATAACCTGTAATGAAAAACAATTTTTTTAGAGAGTTGATTAAATACATGGAGTATGCAATACGTACTAATTTTCTTGCCATAATAATAATAATAATAATTTATTCAGTCAGTATACAACTATACATAGTATATACAACAAAGGCACGAAGCAACGGGTGCTTGTGTGTGCACTGAAATTCAACAGTTCGACTCCATACTCTATGGTGGGGGGGGGGGGGTTTAAGCCCTTTAACACTAATGATAATAATAATAATAATAACAATAATAATAAAAGAGTTTTCCACAGAAGATGAATGGAAAATGGAAGGGCTGGCAACCACTAAAACCAGTCCCAAAACAGTAGTAGGTCGGCTAGAATCCCGGAAAAAAATATCCCCAGACAAAAAGCCCTTGGAAGAAATATACCCGGAAAAAAAAATCCCCAGGAACATTAAAACATTAAAACATTAAAATGCCCGGTGACACCGGTTGATTTTTGTTTCTAATTTCTAACCGACATTACATTACCTGTAATTTTAGCATTCGAGTTTTCAAATGCTTTTTAATCTAGAGAAGTGAAGTTGTACATCTGTTGCCTGCCAGCTCGATGTCTCCAGCAGCTATTTGCTCGCAAATTGCCGCAAGTGGACAATAAGAAAAAGCATTAGAGCTCGTACCTTTGACACTCGCAGCTGTGAAAGCACACAAATAAAAACGGATTAGAGTTCACTTAAACGAAACGAACTATAATTTAAACTCCAATTCCAGGAAACAAGGAATTTTTTTTATTCGGCGTCAGTAATACTAGAAATTGAAGGCAGTTTGTGTTTATTAAATTGGATCATGTCAGTGAGAGTGTGTGTGAGGGTATTTAACTTGCGAATTATGCAGGTGGTATTTGTTTTGTTTTGCAGTTGAATTATAGTTCGTTTCGTTCAAGTGAACTCATTCCATCTCGTTTTTCTAGTTTTCTGCTGTACGACGTTGTAACTTTGGAGGTACCAGCTCGTAACTCTAGGGTACTCGTCAGTTGGTGCCACCGCCAGGTCAGACGAGGTCTACTTTAATGCTAAAATTATAGGTAATGGATATTTCGGCAGAAACTAAAACATTAAAGTGTAGGGTGCCGCCGGCTGATTTTTGTGTCTATTTCCTAACCGAAAATAAACATTACCTATACCCACCCTCCTCTCCTCTTGAATCACCACCTTGACGACAAATGAAGCATAGTCGCACCTCGGCGCTTTTCTAGGAGGAATGCTGGCACCCCCATGTGTACTAGGGATACCGGTTGGTAGGCAATAGGCATGAAACTTCACTTATTACAGGTAATGTATATTCCGTTAGGCAATAGAAAAAAAATCAGCCAGTGGCACTCGGCAATTTAATGTTTTTGTTCCTAGGGTTTTTTTTCCTGGGATATTTTTTCCGAGGGCTATTTTTTCCGGAACTATTTTTTCTGAGATATTTTTTCTGATTACCGGTCAGCTAACGCCTCCTTTTCAAAAAGTTAGTGAGGGGGAGGCCATTCAGTACACGTTTAAAACCAGGCTCAGTCTGTGCGGATACATCCTCCTCCGGCAATGAATTCCAAGCCGAAACAACTCTTATTGGAAAAAAACTCTTTACGGCAATTAAGTCTAGACTTGGGTATCTCAAGTTTCCATGAGTGACCTCTTGTTACACTCGCAGAACGAACATCGAAGAATGGCAAATCAACAGAAAGAAACCCATGTAAAATTTTAAAAGTAAGTTGAAGGTCAAATTTTAATCGTCGCAGTTCAAGTGTTTCCAATCCCGCAACCCGCAAACGTGTTTCATGGAGACAAGTTTCTTAAGCCCGGCAGACCACGCTAAAACCACGCTGGACTGATTCCACCAAATCAATATCCTTCAGCAAAGCTGGGGACCACACGGGGGTTGCATATTCTAAAAGAGGGCGCACGAAGACCTTGAACGCCCAAACCTTTATACGAAGATTTCCCGGAAAAACAGCAAGCCGACGAAAAGCCTTAGCCGTAATTTCGCGGCATTTAAGAAAAGGCTTTAGGTTTGGAGTGAACCAAATGCCAAGATCTCAGGTCAAGATCCATGTATAATTCAGGTTTTTTTCTCCATTAGCGGAGCAGTAGAAACCTCCAGCAAAGGGAAAGGCAAAACGATATGCTGCCGGGAAATCTTCACTCATGGTTGGGGCCAAAACTTTGCCCGAATGTATGCCATAATTACTGAAGGAGTATGGTGGCCTCTCACCCTTCCCCAACCGACGGTTGTGGCAGGGTCTCTTCTACCTACCGATTACATAAACTTCTAAAAGCTGGTGTGACCCATACCACCACTCAGCCACCAGCACCACTCCATTTAAACCTGACTCAGTCTTTGGCTTCACCTCAATTTCGACATTTTTTGTGTGGAAATAGCCCTTTTTAATTGCAACAAATTGTTCGTAAGAAAGTTTGGTTAGAAGCACCATAGTTCATTTGCTTGTCTAAAACTGGTCGTTTTAAACAACAATGTGGATTATGATGATTCTCATCAATATTTAGTTCTCTTTAACATATAGCTTTTTAGCTTGATGGGGCAAGGGGATGATGACGACAATCACCACCATTCTTGTTAAATATGTTTACGTAAAAATACCAGCGAAGTAAAAGTGCAAATCCGCCAACTTTGGTATGTGGCATCATGGGAACTGATGAGTTCGATGCTTCAGCACTGATGTGTTGCTGAGGAATGGGAAAACTAACAGCGTGCTGAGGATGTAACTGGTGGTTTTAAAAAAGAAGTGGATTATGAAGATTCTCGTCAATATTTAGTTCTTTTAAAATGGTGGGGGTTGGGGATGATCATCTTCTCCTCTGAAAGTAGAAGGCTACAAATATGAGAAGTTTGTCAAAAGAAAGGAAATTAACCCGTTCGTTGTAATTGACCAAACGAAAAATGACCATTTGCAACAATCAGCAATAATCACCCAACAATGCCTCAACAGTACATGACGTCATGATTGTTGCCCAATTTTTTTCGAATTATCTGGAACGTCCATCAACAATAGTCTGGCGTCAACGGACCAACGAGGAGTGTGTCACTAAATTGTTGTTCTCAATAACAATCAGTATAACGTAGCTTTTCGCAGTACTATTTTATTACCCGTTTTAAACTTGTAGTTATTCAATGAAATCTAGACACATGCTAGTGTGTCGCGCCAAGTTAGGCAAGAATCATCACAACAAACATCACATCAATTCAATTGTCGAGGTTGTAAACCATTGTAGCGCGGCGCCATTACGTCAGTGTCTTATATCTTGAAGCACAGTTGGACACATTTCAGGTACTTGGGGAAAAATAATAATGCGGTATAAAAACTTAAATTGTATTGAAATCGAGAGCAATACCCACCTGACAAAAATTAACTTGTGTAGGAATGGCAGCTAAGCTGCTTTCAATGCAAAATCTGACCCTCATTAACGTTGAAAATGTGTAACTACCTAGCTAGCTATTAGCTACTTAGCTTCTAGGCCGCTCATCCCCTTGTTAATTTCCATAGGGTGATTATTCATCGATACCGAGATAACGAGAAGGCTTCCAGCTATGAAATAGGACGAATGGCTGCAGTACGATACGAACTGCGTATCTTTTATGGTTTGGAGCCAGGGGCGTAACGAGGATGGCGTGGGATGGCGCGTAAGTACGAAAATATTGTTATAACCATTGTTAGAATTGTCAGCATCGTCTTTGTGCTTGTGGGTCAGGGGAGGAGACTGTGTATCACTTTCTCTTTTCCTGCCCGTTGTGGGCCAGGTTTCGGACGCATGCCGTTTTCGGCCCTGGATGGTCGCTCGGTAAAGCTCTTGGGTTGGTTGCTCGTGGGAAAGGGTCTCGGGATGCGGTAAGGAATGTAGTTGTTTTTTGTGACCGAACTGGTCGTTTTAGCGGCGGGGGAGGCTAGTGTTGCTTGTTGCACCGTGTGGTGGGAGACGGTTGTTGGCGTGTGGTTGGGAGGTGAGTGAGTGGCGGTGAATGTATCTGGATGTTGGTGTGTGTGTGTGTGTGTGTGTGTGTGTGTGTGTGTGCGAGGATCAGTACTTAGGTTGACATCAAGTACACAAAAACATCGACTAAAGGTGACAAAAAAAATAGGGCGACGAAACACGCGTCACCCTAATTTTCCCATGATTTTGAGAGCCTCAAAAAGCAGTAAAAACGTTAAAAATTAGCAAACCAATAATTTCTAATGGCATATACATCTTTCTAGCTAAGATCTGTGCAAAAATTTCGTTAATGTTACGTCTCGTTTTGCTTCAAAAAAATAAATACCAACCCAGGTATTGCAGAGGGCGTGTATTACAAAAAAATAAAAAGCCTACTTGTGGCGACATTTCGATTTCTGGTGATTATTTCGTTTTAAATGCGTGTTTTCTGTACGAATTGCTGTAAATCTCATTTAACAATGATCTTTTCTGACATGAAGAAAAAAATTCCCTTCTAAAACCTTATTTAATTAGTAAACACACCGAGTCAGCTGTGGCCAGACAGAAGCGGCCGTTTGCAGCCTCTGCGCATGCGCTGACTATTGTCTTTCGTAGCTAGCCTTTGGCCGAGCTGCATCGCACGAGCAGAAAGCGGCGAACCTGTAAGAATGACGAAGGGTTTACGCTATTTTGAAGCTATTGCGAACGCAAACAATTCCATTAAAATGTGTACGTTCACCCGTCACAATGATTGCGATAGCAACGGTATAAATAGTCGTAATACACCTAAATAATATTCGGATGCAGTTGTTCACTACCGTGTTGTGATACAAAGCACATTAGCAATATAGGCTACATAAAGGAGAGCATTAAGGCAGGGCCGACTAAAACCTTAAAGGATATGAGAACGAATATCGTCACCTAAGAACAACCCCGTCACCAAAGAACATCCCCTCCACAGCACGTCCTAGCAAAAGGGGTTTAAGACTTACAACCTTCCTTCACATATTTTACATTATGTGAAGGAAGGTTGTAAGGCCAAAACCCCCCCCCCCCAATCCACAACCAATTTTCATCACATCGCTACCTGAAAAGCCAGAAAGGGGAAGTTTTATTTTCATTTTTCTACTCCGGCCGCTTCCACTTCCTTATTTTTCTTCCCCTTTCGGCGTAATAAATTCCACTTACTATTGACGAATCTCTTGCATGCCTTTGCATTGAATCTGACTGGAACCACGAAGGCTTATCACTCGCCCAAACTGTAGAGAGCGTATCACAAAATATACGGCCTCACCAAGCCGTTGGCACATACTCCTGTGTAGTATTTCTAAACGTAGAATGCATATCACAAAATATACGGCTTCACCAAGCCGTTGGCACATACTCCTGTGTAGTATTTCTAAACGAAACATTAGTAATTTACAACTAGACACGAAAATACATGCAGCCCGCGAAAGACAGACAGGAAGTGACAAAAACGCGCCAGAAAATGTTTGATGTGGTCAAACACGCCTCACTTGTCACCCTAAGATGCTATTTGATTGTACTTTAGTCTGTGTCGCCCTAAGCATCAATCCTGACACATATGCAGTCGTAATTAGCTCACACGTAGTTGGAATCGTCAGTTCATTCATTCGCACAGGCACAAAAATAGCAGCAGCGTCGTGTTGCTTATAAAACTACCATTTTAAATGGAAGTTTTATGGATAATGAAAAACATAGGACTAACATGCTTTCATCAAGAAATCAGCCTTAATCCGAAGGTCGACACAGTCAGAAGGTTTTTTTAACACGTTTTGTTGCCTTAATGCTCCATCTAGACACACGCTAGTGTGTCGCGCCAAATTAGGCAACAAACATCGCATCAATTCAATTGTCGAGGTTGTAACCATTGTAGCGCGACGCCATAGCGTCAGTGTTTTATATCTTCAAGCATAGTTGGGCACATTTCCGGTACTTGGGGAAAAATAATAATGCGGTACAAAAGCTTAAATTGTGTTGAAATCGAGAGCAATGACCCACCTTACAAAAATTAACTCGTGTATGAATGCCAGCTAAGCTGCTTTCAATGCAAAATCTGATCCTCAATAACGTTGCAAATGTGTTACTACTATAGTTACTACCTAGCTAATCCGCTCCTAGCTAATCCGCTCATCCCCATGTTAAATCCCATAGGGTGATTATCGATTCCAAGATAACGGGGAGGCTTCCAGCTATGGAACTGGACGAATGGGTGCAGTACAATACGAACTGCGTACCTTTTATGGTTTGGAGCATGGGAGCATAACGGGAATGGCGTGGGAGGGCGCGTAAGTACGAAAATATTGGTATAACCATTGTTAGTATTAATGGGAGAATGTAA
Source organism: Lithobius niger (assembly GCA_023313725.1). Classification (NCBI taxonomy): domain Eukaryota; kingdom Metazoa; phylum Arthropoda; class Chilopoda; order Lithobiomorpha; family Lithobiidae; genus Lithobius; species Lithobius niger. The sequence continues at coordinate 26,835 of JAHWFP010126921.1, forward strand.
ATGGCCTGTTCCAACTGATGATCCTGGAACGTTGGGGGGGGGGGGGGAGATGGTAACCAACTGGCCTAATTACCGT